>CANSZD010000450.1:0-175000 GCA_947648045.1 Beta corolliflora
TTTTAGTGCATATATAAGTAACATATACTACCTTTTATGTGTCATTTCTTATTCGGGTTGAGTTGATATTTCGCGCATCTGCTTATATTCTGCTCTTTGCCTCTGCCAGTTGTACTTTCCTGTTTCAGGTGCAAGTTCTGTAATTGTGTATAATGAATGCTAGCTGTTGAGTCAGTTGTTAATTTTATGGTCATTGCTGAGTAGTTCTTTTTCAGCATGTTCTGAGATGGCGTCCACTGAAAACATTCCTTCGTGGTTGATGGATTATCGCTGATGGCAGACTTATCAGTTGTTACCACAGCTGTTTATTTTATCCCTGTTTGATATAGAAACCAATCGATTTCAAGGAATCACTGGCACTGCTTGTATAAATGCTGCACTTGAGGCTTGGAGATGAAGGAGAAGGGTCCAAAACCTAGTAATATGATTAGTCGAAACTGGGTGCTGAAAGCACAAGCGTAAGAAACTTCCATGTGGACCAGATGTATCTGCTAGCAAGGATAAGGAGAAGGGTTTGGCAGCTGAATCTACTCCAGTTAATTGCTCAACAAAAAGATTTGCAGAATTCTGAAACGAATTTTGACCGTTTGACATCAAAAAAGAAAGGAAATGATGGGGTAATTGACATTTATAGCGATGTAATTGATGTTCAAAATGGCTTTTCTCTCGTCTTTTGTTATTGAGCTATTCTGTCCTTTTCCTTTTCCGGGTTTAAATGTTGATCTGTAAGGTGACTTATTGCTCCTTTTTGTCCAGTATTATTATGAGTGTGTGATCTGCGATCTTGGAGGGAACTTGCTGTGCTGTGATAGCTGTCCAAGAACATACCATCTTGAATGCCTTGATCCGCCGCTTAAGGTAATAGTAGCTTATCACATTGCCACCGACTTTTCCTGTCTCATGGGCTGTAATTGTCCTGCTTTTATTTTTCTTCCCTTCACCTATAATAATCCTGATTCCTATTATTAATCTTCAGCGTATTCCAAATGGGAAGTGGGAATGTGCCACCTGTTTGCAGAAAATTGATTCATCGGATTCCAGCAGCCACCAAGATTTGATGCTCAAGCGAGCTAGGACAATGACTATATCTGAGAAACTGAAAGCTGGAGGCAAGCCATCTAGTACTCTTAAAGTGTCTCAGTTTCTTGGGAGGTCCATTGGAAAAAAGATCTTCCAGTAAAGAAAACCTGGTTTACATGAGCAGAGGCCAGTCTTTAAAGAAGCTAGAATCTTCGATAATTGATGGATCATGCTGTAGCAAGATAGGATTAATGTCTCATGAAGGTACTGCGGGTGGTTTTCTCGCCAAGTGAAAGTGCAGATGGTGAAAAGAAACTTCACATTGCTACCGAGGTCATTGAAAAAATTCCTGATTCATCAGCAGCTGACAGGAAGTCTAACTATCTTGTGGAACATAATTGTTCCCTTCCTATTCATGCTTGTCCTGAGCCAAAGAGTGAAGCTACCAAAAAAGGCATGATTTCGCTAATAAAAGTCACAACACTACCAAGAATTCTACACCTGCACTAGGCGTTGTTTCTGAGGCTCACAAAGAAAAACAGAAACCTTGTAAAGATGGAAGCAAGAAAAATCTAAGATGTCTGCTGGGGAGCCTTCAGTAAATAGAGAGTCAGAAGCGTAAATCAAATGCACATGTTCCCTCTCCAAAGATTAAAAAGCCACAGAAAACGTCGCTCTGTTCATCACAGATTTCATGTTTCACCGGATAACGCTGTGTCTGGGAAGATAGAAAGTCAGCAAGAGGAGGTATCATGATAATTATCCATATTTTGTCTTGAGTTTTTTCTTTGATTTGCCTTTCGTGATCTATTCTGTATAATGGTATTGTGTTTAGACAGTGATCATTTGTCTATCTTGAATTATGGTTATGCTTTGAATGGAATTTCCTTAAAGAGCTGTTCTACAATTGTTACTGGTTGCTATATATCTGCCAACTGGCATTCAGAGATTCATCTTGAATGACTGGTAATGTGGCACTCTTTTTTTATGACATTTCTGAAGAAATGGTGCACCACAAAAGCATTGAGATGTATGTTGTTGATATATTTATTTGTTAAGTTTTAATGGAGATGGGTCTTGGTAGTTTGAGGATGTAGACTACATATTTTTATGCATTTCTCTAACATTCTATATGTTTAGATGTTGTAGCTCCTTTTTTTGGAGATTGAGATGTTGTAGTGTAGCTCTTCTTATTTCCTGTTTTGGTTTTTGATAGTTGCTGCTTCAAATGGTGATGTCAGTTACTGAGCCTCTTTTGGCCCTAAGTTCAACTGTTGTGCATGTTCTTGATAGTTCCTGTTTTTTTTTTCAATGGCTACATTTGGACTTTCACGCTTGCCAACACAGTATTTTGACCATTAATATCTCTAATATTCTATTAGTAAATATTGTAAAGAAGCTGGTTTTATGAAAATATTCGTTGAGATGAATCGAACATCTTACATGCTAATTTTTTGTTTTTAGATATTAGACTAGCATTAGTGGTCAAGGGTACCACATGTATTGTGAAAATTCAAATTGCAGCATTAAAAAGAAAAGAAGGAAGTATATTTTACCAAATTTAAGCAATTCTAGCCTGCGAGTGAAATGTGGGTGGAAGGTTCTTTAAAAATGGTGGCAGTCTTCAGTCATATCAAATTTATTGTACTCTTATATTGTATTTCTTATTCTTTTCTGAATGGTTTAGGAATTAGGACTTCCAAGATGAAAGGGTTTCTTTTGTTTTGTAGGTTCTCAACCAGGTCTAGACCTTTGTCTGGGTTGCTACTTGCTAATTTGGGGAAACTCAATACATGTGATAGTCTACAGGCTCAGAGATCTTTTAGGCTCTTTCTCAGTTTCTCCTCATGTTTGCTCTTTGTGTCTTGTTAGTGAGGAGGCAACATATCATGTGTTCTTGCCTTGTCCTGTACTTTGGCAGCAGACTAGTGTTATTTAGGGTTTGGGGATTTAGTTCTACTTTATTAGCTCATCTGTAGATACCTTGCATGAAGGTTGCCAGGTGGAAAAGGCATAAGGTTCTGTGGCAGGATGCATTGATGGCTATTTTATGGGTGATTTGTTTGTAGTGGAATGACTAGATTTTTCGTGGTCAGAAGTCCTCTTCGAATTCTTAATGGGAGCGAGTAGTATATTTAACTTCTTTTGGGCTCAAGCTGCTATGAACTGACATATTGAAGAAGATGACGAAGAAATGGAAATGATATTTTTGATTGAGTTAACTGTAAGTGCAGTTTTAAAAGATGAACACAAGCATTCAAGAGGCTTGTTCTCTCCCAAAACCATAGAGCTAAAGGAAATACTATAATCTTCAACATGATCTCTCTCTATTGTCCTTATTTATAGAATTTGATTCCTTTTTGTCCTCTCTCTCTCCCCCTCTAATTAGTCATTTTTCTCTTCAAGCTATAATGCTAACCAATAATTATACTTTAGTACAGTAGGGCGAGAGAAGATCATGTTGAATTTTGATGAGTATTCCTTTAAATTATTAGATGTTTTGGGAGAGAGCAAGACTCTTGCTACATAATTGTGTAAAATAACCAATAAGGACATGTGCATAATCCATTATTGTACTTTTTTTATTGTTTATTAATGTAATTTTCAAGAACTTAAGGACATAAATGTAATTTGGCCTACTCATTCGAAACCTCTAATGTCCAAAAACCTCCTCCCCTAGATTTTTCAAAAAGAGCTTTTTGGGGAACCAGCTATTTGAAACCTCTCTTTACCAACTACCAAGCACTCAAATTAGAGGATTGACTAGTTAAATCCTGTAATATGAGTTCAAACCTCTAATTTTTCCCAAACCTCTCTTTAGCAAACAAGGCCAATATGTCAGTTCATAACATATGCTCATGGAACTTTTCCAAATGTATCCTATTCTGATGTTCTGCGAGATCGGAGCTCTTTATTTTTAGTTCATGTGCCTTTCATTTTTGGTCTTCTGGTTCCCTCTTTTTATATCTTTTACTTGCCCTATTGAATGAATTTAATCGTATTATCAAAAAATTGGTCTTTTTATAAGTTTGTTAGCCTAGCAAAATTTTTTTTTTTTCAATTGTAGGAATTTGAGAAATGGCTTGACATAGTTTATATAAAAGGTTTCTGGTGGATATTCCTTCTCAAATTCTATCTCGTAAGGGTTTTGTATGGATCTGTCATTGTAATTATCTGTCCTTCAGGTTAAAGACTATCAGTTCTATCTTTGTTTAATTTGGTATTGATCGTTATTCCAAGTTTGTTAATGATGGACTTGTCGAGGTCTTGAAGTAAGGCATGATAAATATTATACTTAAGAGCTCTTACATTCTCTGCTACTTATGACTCGTCAATTCAACTTTTTAATTCAATTAGAGCACTTGTGATTAACACTGCAAATTAAACAGATTTTATTAAGGTGTCCTGGAATTTACCTCAGTTTCATCCTTGGGTTCCTTACACCCGCCTCAATTTTCTGTGTGTTTGATGGCTTACATTAAACTTCAATATTGTTTATATCATGATTTACTGCCTTGTTGTCCATTTATCAATGATGCTTGTCTTATGGTTCCTTTCCATATAATAATATATTTGTTGTATGAGCATTTCTTGTTACTGTTGGTTTTGTCTTCATTGGTGAGTATTTTTGGTTGACTTGCTGCTTAAGAGCATGAATTATCTTTTGAAAAGTATGATTTCAAATTTTAATGCTTATGTGGTATCTTTTGCAGGTTTTTTAAAAAGATATATTTTGAGATACATGATCCATATGTGACTAGTTGTCATTTCTCATCGCCAAAGATATATTGTGTCTGTGACTTTTGACTTTGCTTGTTTCTGCTCTCAGTACTTATAGTTTATGTTCTGACTTTTGAGTGCTCTTTCTAGAATTCTTGGGAGGAATCTGAAGAAGAGGGGGGTGAAGGAAAAGAGAGTTGATGAAGTAATCTTGATTTGCTTTTGTTCTGATATCTGTTGTTATTGTATGTATATGGGTGCAGGCACATCCTAGAGAAGCAGTGGGGTTGTCAAAGAAAGAGGATATTGGACCTGATAAGATGATTATATCCGAAAATAACTCTTTTGACGAAACATTACAAGTATACATCCATCTAAAGTTCTTGAAGTATTCAGATATTTTGTGCTCCGTATTTTATTTGCTACATCTTTGTATAGTGCTGTTTGATGAATTGCTGTGATTGATACTGCTGTTCACATTGAACATCAATGTTACAGGTTGATCGGGTCCTGGGATGTAGAAAGCAGGAATTAATTTCCCTGTGTCAAAAATCTGAAATGCCAAGCAATGGGTATTTATGTGAAGCCAAAATTTCGAAAAATGGAATGAGCAAGCCAGAGCATATAGCCGATTTGGAGGATCTAGACAATTATCTTGAAGATCCTTCTTTAATTCAGCGCCAATCAGCTGAAAAGTTTCTTGTCGATGATTGTTTAGTGGATACATTAGATGTATGCATAAGAACTGTGACCAAAGAATGCAACCAAGGTGATCGGTTGGCTGAGGTAGGGATAGAATTAAGTTCTAGTGTTGCAACTGGAAAAAAAAATTGTGAACCGCATTTTGCCAATGAAAATTTGCATGCGCCTCAATCATCAGAAGACAAATCAGAGGCAAGAAATTCAGTTGCAACTGATGGCAATTGTGATAAAAAAGGTTTTGGAGGCTAGTTTGGCTGAAACTGTATTATCCAATGGAGAACATATCTCCTATGAATTTTTAGTTAAATGGGTTGGAAAATCTCATATTCACAATAGTTGGATTCCTGAGTCCAGGCTTAAAGTTTTGGCCAAAAGAAAGCTAGATAACTATAAGGCAAAGTATGGAACTGCAGCAATAAATCTCTTCGAGGAGAGGTGGAAACAGCCCCATCGGGTAATTGCACTTCGGTCATCCGAGGGTGGTATGACTGAAGCTTTTATTAAATGGTCAGGCCTCCCATATGATGAATGCACTTGGGGAGAGGACAGATGAACCTGGAATCAGAAACTCATTGCAGTTGATTGATCAATTCAATCAGTTTGAGCGCCAAACACTGGAGAAGGATGCCGAAAGGGACACGTTATCTAGGAAAGATGATTTTCAACACAAGGAGGTTTTCCCTCTTGCTGAGCAGCCGAAGGAACTCAAAGGTGGTTCACTCTTTCCACACCAGCTAGAAGCTCTGAATTGGTTGCGCAAATGCTGGCACAGATGTAAAAATGTTATTCTTGCTGATGAGATGGGCCTTGGGAAAACTGTATCTGCTTGTGCCTTCATTACATCCTTGTACTTTGAGTTTAAAGTAAAGCTTCCTTGTCTTGTTTTGGTGCCTCTTTCCACAATGCCGAACTGGATGGCAGAGTTCGCTTCATGGGCTCCAGACGTGAATGTAGTGGAGTATCATGGAAATGTTAAAGGAAGAACTATAATTCGTCAACATGAGTGGCATGCCAGTCATCCAAATGAATTGACTAAGAAAAGTGCGGGTTACAAATTTAATGTTCTTTTGACTACTTATGAGATGGTTCTTGTCGATTCCTCTCATTTACGAGGATTCCTTGGGAAGTTCTTATTGTTGACGAGGGGCACCGGCTTAAGAATTCTAGCAGTAAGCTTTTTTAGCATGCTTAATTCTTTTTCCTTCCAGCACCGCGTCCTATTGACTGGCACTCCTCTTCAAAACAACCTAGGAGAGTTGTACAACTTGCTTAATTTTTTGCAGCCAGCTTCATTCCCGTCTTTGTCATCCTTTGAGGAAAATTTTAAGGACCTTTCTGACACTGACAGGGTAGAGGAACTCAAGAAACTTGTTGCTCCACATATGCTTAGAAGGTTGAAGAAAGATGCGATGCAGAATATACCACCTAAGACTGAAAGAATGGTCCCTGTTGAGCTGTCTTCCATCCAGGCTGAATATTATCGCGCAATGCTCACAAAAAACTATCAGATTTTAAGGAACATTGGTAAAGGGGGTTCCCCAACAATCAATGCTCAACATCGTCATGCAACTGCGTAAAGTTTGCAACCATCCATATCTTATCCCTGGCACAGAACCTGATTGTGGATCAATAGAATTCCTTCATGAAATGCGGATAAAGGCTTCAGCTAAGCTAACTGTCTTGCACTCTATGCTGAAATTGTTACATAAAGACGGCCATAGAATTCTCATATTTTCACAGATGACGAAGCTTCTAGATATTCTGGAAGATTATCTGAATGTTGAATTTGGGTCCAAGTCCTTTGAGAGAGTTGATGGCTCTGTTTCAGTAGCTGATCGTCAAGCAGCTATTGCACGGTTTAATCAAGATAAGAGTCGATTTGTATTCTTGTTGTCAACCCGGTCTTGTGGCCTTGGAATCAATTTGGCGACAGCTGATACTGTGATAATTTATGACTCAGATTTTAACCCACATGCTGACATTCAAGCAATGAATCGTGCTCATCGAATTGGACAATCAAACAGACTTTTGGTTTATAGGCTTGTAGTTCGTGCTAGTGTTGAAGAACGTATCTTGCAGCTAGCAAAGAAAAAACTAATGCTGGATCAACTTTTTGTAAATAAGTCTGGATCTCAAAAAGAGGTGGAGGCTATACTGCGTTGGGGAACAGAAGAGCTTTTTGGTGATTCTTCTGGAAAGGGCATTGGTGAAAATGATACGTTCAAGGATGAAGCAGTTCCAGATACAGAACAGAGGAGCAAGAGAAGAACCGGTGGCCTTGGAGATGTATACCAAGATAAATGCACAGAAGGAAGCAGCCACATTAATTGGGATGAGAATGCCATCTTGAAATTGCTTGACCGTTCGAACCTTCAATCTGGATCATCGGATAATACTGAAGCAGATGCAGAAAATGATTTGCTTGGTTCAGTTAAGGTATGTGTCATGAATTTGTTATGCAAGTCCTATTTGTTTTAGTGCTTATTGTTTATTTAATTGATTTTTCACATTAGTAATAGCTGGATGGTTAAGATTGTGATTATTGGTAGTTTGAAATGTTATTGTTGTGGACTTCAAACTTGAGTACTTCTCTTGAGCTACTTTTAATCTGTAACTTTAGTGGTCATTGCTGACTTGCTGTCATTGGAAGCACTCTGAAAGCCATCATGAGTATCTAGGCTTGCACAAATTAACTTTGTGATGTATGTATTCACTACTCATAGTCTTTTTGGGAGCTAGGTGTTTGCATTTGCAAAAGGTTTTCTTAGGATTTTTGAAATCTTGGAATGTTCTTTTGATCCTTGTTACTTTGTACATGTTACTTGGTATATGTATAGCCCAAAGTTTGAATTCGACTTTTCAGAGTTTTGTGATTGTTGAGAGATTTGAAAAATCAAAATTTAAAAATCATATTCTTGTCTATCACTCCTCCAGTGTCTGTATTCAAGGCACGTAGCAGTCTTTTTGTTTCAGAATATAAAGTATGCAAGTTTTCCAAGGTGCGTTGATCATCAACTTTTCAATTTTGCCCTTCACCTCCAAATGTTGCTTCATTGACTGCTGCTTCATTCTCTCTCCTCTCATGGTATCTGCTTTTCAGTTCCAGATCATTTTTCTCTCACTAGTAATGTAGCATGATATATTCTCCCTGACCAACATTGCTTCCATGCCCTATTTCGATATCAAGATCGCTTATGACTCTTGTACTCTAGAATTGGGATATAATTTAAGGTCAGGCAGTGGAACCTCTATAATTTGAGGAGATAGTCACTTCAACAGTCTTCGATGGTTATAAGGGTATCCAAAGTACGAACTGTTAACACTCAATAGCTTCATCATATCTAGTGCTCGTTTGGTTGAATGTAAGAATTGGTATTTCTTAGGAAGCAGTATTTCCCTTAAAGTTTCATTTACTAGAGGTGACATTTTTCTCCATGGGACTTTTTGTTGGAGGTAATATGTGTTATGGAGGAGAGTGAATAGGAGTAAATGCTCTTCTGCCCACTTTCTGGCGTTCCATGTGCCGAAAATTTAAATGGCCATTAAAATGATACTAAGTTTTCTTCTCAATTTTTTAAAAATTAATTTTATGGAATAATTAGGGGTAGTTCAGTCAACACTTTGTTTTCCTTTACAGTTTATCATTCTTTAATCTTTGTGCAAAAACAATAAAACGCCTAAAAGAAACGAAGCAAGTATATCAAGACATAACATGCCTATTTTATAGCTTTCACATTCCGATTGAGGCTCTCTTTTGCTTTCTTCCATTTCAAAACCCAATAATGGAGTAACGTTTAGTTGCTAAAAGCTCTGTACGGACTACGGAGCTTTCTGCATAGTGATATGATATAGTGGTTCTTGATTAGGGACAACTTCATTTTGGGGATTTCCTTAGACTTTCACAAGTCTGCCTTTTCAAATTTTTTTGAGCAACTATTATAAAAGGATTTGATATTGGTTTCCGCAAGGATTTGACAATCTCAGTACCTTCTTTTCTTCATTTTGATAAGTAATATAGAATTAAATTAGAAAGACGGCAAGGGGGTCTCCCATTTACAAAAGGGGGGCTACTGACAAAATGCTCAAGCCCTCATGCTACCGCGGAGCATTTTATCTTCAAATTCAAGAAAAGTCAAGTGCTGCACAATTCTTAGTTTTAAAGCGCGCCTAGGCAAGAGGTGAGTAATGAGTTGTGAGGCTTGAGTCGTATCCATGTTGACATGACACGACCAGGTTATAGATATGGGATATGGGCCTGAGTCATGAGGCGGAAAAATTGAACATACCAATAGAATTTGAAATCTTACCTTGTTTTAACCATAAAGTTCCTTGTTGATGAGCCATCTTCGGGGTTTGGCGAGCCAATATGTATTGCTAGAGCAATATATGGCAATATAAACACTAGATATGTAATTACGTGTACGTGTATTCCATATTGCATCCACGTGACATGATATAACTAAGAGATAAATATGGGATATGTGGTTGAGTATTGAGGTGATAATTGGACGTGCCAGTAGCAATTAGAATTATGTCCTTGTTCAACCATAAGGAACTTCATTGATCACATATCAATCTCTTGGGCCAGCATTGTTAAAAATAAAGAAATCTCAGCCAGCCTGTATTAAAATGAATAATAAGATACTTTTTCATCCCAATACCGGAAAAAAGAAAGAACAAGAGAAGCAGGAAGCTACTCTTTTTGGGTTAGAGGCCAAGGGACATACCAGATGTTGCCCTGTTTAAAATAAAGAAATCTCAGCCAGTCTGTATGTAAAATGAATAATAAGATGCTTTTTCATCCCAACAATGGAAAAAAGAAAGAAGAAGAGAAGCAGGAAGCTGCTCTTTTTGGGGTTAGAGGCCAAGGGACACCAGATTTTTGCTGATACCACCTTAACTTTTTTGGAAGTACGTTATCCCCCCCACCCTCTGCCCTTTTCTTAAAAGAAGTCATAAATAAGGAAGGCAGGCTAAAGCATTACACTTCAATTATTTCCCTAAGCTTGTATGGCTTGATGTGGAAATGTAGAATAAATGTAGAATTAGGTAAATATTCCTTTGGTTTGTTGATTGTCATTGATTCTTTTTATTTGTTTCATGGATACTTATGATTGCAAAACGTTGGTACTTTTCTTTTCTAATCAATTGTCTCATATAGTATAACCACACTATCATTTCAAGCAGGCTGTGGAATGGGCTGATGAACCAATGGAAGAGGAAGGAAAAATTGAATCACCTCTTGCTCTCACTGATGATGCTTCTGCACCTAGTTCTGAGAAAAGGGATGAGGTCAGTGGTACAGAAGAAAATGAATGGGATAAGCTTCTGCGTGTGAGGTGAGGATTAATTGTGAGTATATTGTTAATTATTTATTTATGATTTGTTAGTTGCACATCATTTGTGCCTTTTGCAGTCGGTGCTTAAGGTTCTTGTGGCATTTGTTGCAGTTGTTTAATGTGATTCTCTATGGGCTAATTATGTGAGCTCGAGCTCAACTTGAAAACTAGTGAGCTTGAAAATATGGTCAACTTGAAGTCAAAACCTCAATAATAGAGCTTGAGTTGGCTCTAATTCGTCTCAACTAGAGCTTGACACGAAATTTGCTTTAACTCAACCGGAGACCAGCTTGAAATTGACTACTTGATTGCATTATTTATAATATTTAAACCTTTCAAATTTTTAGAAATAAAAGGTACATTGTTTTAAAAAGTAATGGTTCAAATAAAAATTAAAATCTTATGAAAAAAGGTTTCTCGCAAGCTTTTGAGTCTAATATTGAGTAGCTCAGCTCGGCCTGTTAATATCTCAAGTCGAGCTTCAAGCTGTGAGTTTTAATCAACTCAATCATGAGTAGCTGGCGAGTTGTCACGAGTAGCTTCAAGCTGAGTTTCCTTTTTCTTTTTGGGTTGCATTTCTAGGATGCCAATGGGCTCTTTATCGTCTTTTGCTAGTGTTCTCTATGTTAATTTTAATAATTCTAAAGGCATGCAGGATCAGCTGGTGGTATTTAATTTGTATACTGTTTAACATCTGACTTGTGGTTTGTGGAGATCTCTGATGCATGGAAATGTGCAGCAGGCCGAATCAATTTTCCAATTGTTTCTGGATCTAAAGTGCTTGGAAATACGTTTTAAAGTGATTTTGAATACTTTAAAAGTTTGGAAACTTTTTTTAAAGAAATGAGTATGCATGTAAGGGTCTATGATATGCACGTAAACTTTTGTGAAATAAAAAAGAATCTACCTTGACATGTATTGTGTTGTGTTGTGCTGTGTTGTGTGTCTTGGGGGAGGGGACATGGCATGGGAATTATAGCTTACTTGTAACTATGTATTATGGTCAAATTGTTTTATTAACTGGTTATTTCTTTCTAATTTAGGTGGGAAAAATATCAAAATGAAGAGGAAGCTTCTCTTGGTAGAGGGAAACGTCTCAGAAAAGCTGTTTCTTATAGGGAAGCATTTGCAGCCCACCCTAATGGAACACTTAATGAGGTAATTCCTAGTAATAAGATGAGCTTTCATAGTCTTATCGGGATATTGGCCTTTTGTCCTCTTATTTGGACGTTGGGGGACTTAATGATTGCGCAAATTTTTGCTGATCATCTGTTCTAGATATCTTGCATGGTGTGGAGTGTGATGCTATGAAGTTTTCTATATATCAACTGAGCATATATAAATTTTCATGTTATTTCCTCTCTTATTTCGTCGGTGTAAAGGTGCAGGAGGATGAATTTTAGAAATTTGTGGTTCGGCCGGTCTAAACTTGAACAAGAAACTGATATTGTTCTGGATTAATGGGTCTTCAACATGGGCCGATAATTGGGTAAAATTTTTCAATGGTCAATAGAACCGTCCTGCGACGTCAAGCTAATCAGGCTCTCAGAACCTGACTGTCATCATACTTGCAAGCAGTCTGACCAATGACTAGGTCTTAAGTCCATTATGTCTTTTTTCTTACCTCAGCTTGGTCCTCGAGTATATCAATGATCCAATAGACTGCAGTTGCACCATAGTAGGCTTATCTGTTTTCCATTGACAGTCCCTCCCCCTTCCTCTTAGATTGTTGCTCATGTTTTAACATGTGTAACCATGTATTTAGAAGGTGAAATGTGGCACTCGGTAATGAACTGACATGGCTGGAACAATCTGATGAAAATGACCAAGGACTGAAAGGTGAACTTTGAGTTGTTAACTGGAAATTTTCAGGAAATAAAAGACAATTTCAAGCTTTCGAGAGGCTTGATCTCTCCCAAGAAACTACTAGAACTCTTAACAATATTCATGCCTTGCCTTCTCTCATTTTCTCTGTTGATAAAGTTTCTATCTTAGCTAACTTATTCTCCAAGCCACTGATTACTAACTCATGAAGCCATTACCTTAAAATATCCCTCTCCCCTAGTTTATTGCATTACCCGCCACCCAAACTTCCACCTTTTCCTCAAGGTAGGCTGTAGTCTGCTTCATCTTCCCGGTATCGGCATCGTTGTGCAGCATCCCAGACTACCTTACCCTTAAAGAGTAAAGACCATGTAATAACTGGTGTTGAAGTTCTTCCGTGGTTAGGTGTCGACCCTCATGAAGTTGCTTGGCTATGGAAGGATATTGTCAGAACCTGTTGGGGCGTGAAGACCAAGTTACTGTGGTATAGGTGGTTTAGTGTTGGAATTTGAGTGTGATATATAGAAACTGGGTTTTGGTAGTTGGGCTTTAAGATCTTGGTTGAGAAAGTGGGCCTGGAATGAGTAGGCTCAGAATTATCTTGTAAAGACTAAAGAGGCTGGCTGCAAGCATGTGCCTTTCTTGTGCATGTGAATTGGCTTCTTGGGTAACTTCAGCTTTGCCCTTACTAGCATATTCCATAACTGGCTTCCTCTCCAAGCCAACAAAATCTCCAGTCCAACTGCTCCCATGACTGCCGCTGGTACTTTGGCACCAGTCCAACCTCCGAAGCAGCCATCTGCAATATCACCTTGACCACCAATGGAACAACTCACTCCAAGATGACCCGTGACCCTTCTCAAATCTCATTCCCTTACCAGAATATGTCCATGGTTTTGACCCCAACTGGTGGCTGTTAGTTCGACCTCCACCAATAAAACAAATACCAGTCATACTACCTCCACCGGTGGCTTCTCCTTGATTTCCACCTCCACCAGCGAAGAAGCCCTGACCTCCACCGGATCCGTTTTCGCTTGCTCCACCTCTCTCAAAAAATTCTCCCCATGGTTTCCGAGATTCACCGCTCGCTCTACAGTCTACCTCCTTTGTGACCATCTCGACCTCCGCCAGTAAATCCTTTGGCAATATCACCTTGCCTTTCACTAGATCTACCAGGTGGCCCCTCCGCAAATCCCTTTCCTCCTCGGTTAAGGTCATCGACTCATCGTCAAGGTTTCTTGAACCATTATCACCTTCGTGACTGAAAGATTCTCCTCCACATAAACCACCATCCCTTAATTTCTCCAAATTGATATCACCCTCATTGGTAACCACTTCTGGTTTGGTTTGACTACTACTCACCAATTGATGGTGGTGAGATATTTCACCCTCTGGAGGACCATATTGACCCCCGGACTCACTTGTCACCGAGGTGCTTCCATTCTCAGGGGTGGTGATTTGAATTTCATCACCGTACTTCCGCTGGCGACCAGGTGTGAACAGTCGCCATCTCTGCTTCTTACCAGATCTGATGCCTGATTGTTCGTCTTTCCAACTACTGGAATCACTTCGGCAGTGGCCTATGGTGGTGCTATTCTGGCAGCGAGTTTGCAGCACCTACTCCACTGCTTTTTTTTTTTTCCTGTCAGCCAAAAAATGGATGTTATTTAAAGCTACTCCTCGTTTAAGGTACAAAGTTTCCTCCATCCTCTTAAAGTGTCTCTAGAATATCTCGTCCAGTCTCATTCTAATCTCTTCTTTTATGCTTCAAATGTTTGCTGTGGAATCATCAGAGCTCCGACGAACCTTGACTCTACTGCTGCCTGAACTACGGTAGTAGCTGGGCCACGGAGGAACAGGGCGCTGATACGAACTGTAATGATTTACATGGCTGGAAAAATATGATGAAAATGTCCAATGACTGAAAATGGACTTTGAATTGGTAACTCGAAAGATGAAGATAATTTCAAGCTTTCAGGAGACTTGAATCTCTCGGAAGAAACTACTAAAACTCTTAACAATATTTTCCATGCCTTCCCTTCTCTCATTTCTTCCATTTATAAAATTTCTATCCTAGCTAACTTATTCTCCAAGCCACTAATTACTAATTCATGAAGCTATTACCTAAAATACCCCTCTCCTTTGTATCAGTTTCTACCCTTGCTATAATTGGAGGGTTGATACATAATAGGAAACTTGACTCTCTCGATACATGTCTTGAACAGGTTTAGGATTGGGAACACAATTTTTTAAATTGGTTGACACAAATAACCTATCCAATTAAGTGGGTTACATTAGGGTTGGTATCTTCCAACCCAAATATGACGGACTTTAATTTGTTTCGACCTTAGCATCTCAATCTTTTTAGGATAAACCGTGATGGACGTCACTAAAACATCCCCGTGTTTTCTACTTCTAAAAATAATCGAAAGAAGCGAACATGCTTTTTTGATCACGGTGTTATGGTTTTCGGGCCTTCTCGCTGGCCCTCGTACTCTTTTCCACGCTCAACTAGCCTTATTCAATACTAGATGAAAACTGCAATGTAATGAATTCTTGAAACCTTTTTCACGGAGATCTAACAATCGTCACATCTAAAAGCAAATGGGATTCAAAATGAGCTCTAGCCTCTAGTAGGCGAGTGTGGTGGTGGTATATACATACCTTTTTTTAAAAAAAAAGAAAAAAAAAAAATTTAAAAAGATTAAGGGAAAAGGGCAATGTTCTAGCCTGTTTAAGTATGTGGTGATGATCACCTTGGTGTTATGACTAGCGACTTGACAAGCACTTCAGAACTCGCCAACGGTATCTTATTTGATCCTCTTCTTAGTTTTCAAAAGCGCACCCAAGGCCCGCACAGGAGTCCAAGCAATAACAAAAACGCTTTAACTAAGCCAGGCACAACAAGGCGCGCCTAAGGCCGCCTTTGTCAAGGCGCAAGGCACACCCCTTTGGTTATGAAGCGAGAGAGAGAGAGAGGAGATTTGAGTTTATAACATAAAAGAAGTCTAAGAAATTTCAAATTATTTCTTACCCAGTCTCTAAGATGTGAATTGGAGCATAAGCCTCAATTAATTACATGAGAGTACTTCATTTAAACCCCTAATTGAAAACCCTTAATTCTAGATAAATCCTGATTCACAAGTTGTGAAGCAAAAGAGCTACTGACGCATATTCACATAGTAAATAATACTAAGTCTAGGAGAGATGATAGTTACTTCATTTAATCATCGCCAAAAGCTAGTAAGGCTTAGATTTCATTCACCTTTGTCCCAGACAACACTCACCATAGCTTACCACGACTGTGTTGGAGTCGTAGCCACCTGTAGTTGAGTTTGAAATTTGTCCAAATCAGCTACGATGTGTGGGTTCCTTTCCCAAATTCCCCTTAATGCATCCATTGGACCACTTTCATTGGAAACAAAAGTTACCCTTGGGGCGGCTATTAATATTTCAAAAACCACTCTATATAACAAACATTTGAATTCAAAGTTGTAGAATCCTATCAACTAGTGCTCAAGTCATGGATGCTCCAACATTGTTTCCAATAAATGCTAGTGTTTAGCGAAAATTGTATGGAGGTGGATGAATGTAGAGGTTCAATGCTCAGCTTCTTTTGTTGATCTTGAATTATAAATATACTGCTTGTTTATATTTTCAGGTGTGATATTTTCTTTTCTTTTCTGGGTATCTGACCTCGCTTGTGTTGGCTTGTCTACTAAGTTTTCCCTATATCACTTGGCATAAGGATATTGCTTATATTTGTAATTTCCATTGTTGTATATTCTAAAATAGAAGGTACAATCTCAAAGTGTAGTGGGTTTTATTCCAGAATGCTGCTGAAGATGGCCGAGAACCACAAGCAGAGCCTGAAAGAGAGTACACATCTGCAGGACGCGCTTTTAAGACTAAGTTGTAAGTTGTTGTATGTTTCTGATTTTCATTTATGCTTTACATCTCGTTATTGATGTGGTTAGCAACTTTATTTTTTATATAAGTGCTTTTTCTTTTCTTTTTTTTGGGGGGGGGGGTGAGGATGGAGTTGGGAAGAGGGTAAAGGTTGGGTCACTGGGGTTGTACTTGTATGCAATTTAGGAATACCACAAATTAATCAGAGAAGGGAAATGGGTCTGTCACTTTTCTATGGGCTACCGGTTATGTTTATGCTTTACTAGTAGTCAATAATGAAGTTCAAGATTTGCTGCTTCAGCATCTTTATAGTTGTAAATGGACATTGAGATATATGCCCTCCACATCCTCTTTGACTAATTTTTTTGTTTTCTAATCTAAGAAGCTTCCTATAGCTATCATTGGTCTATAAACTGTTTTTCTTCTTCCATCTATAACTGTCATTCTATCCCTTCACTCTTTTGCTTACATGGTGAAGGAGAAATGTCTTAGTTGTCCCTGTATACGTATACATACATAGGGTAAGGTTCCTGTGAGAACCACCCTTATGGTAAGAACTACTTTTATGGTGAGAACCATTCTATATAAACCTTGGATTACTCAAGTCAAACCTAATGGCCATTTTTGCAGATAAGTAATGACATTTTCGTACATATTTTTATCTTCTTTAATTGAGACAATTTTGAGACTTGCGTCATCATAACAATAATTTATTTCCTCCAATAAACATTCAAAACTTCTTCCCCCTCCCCTATTTTAGCAAAGAGGTCCCATGATGAATGAACTAATTTACTCTTGTGGGTTCATGAGTGTCCTTCAGGCCACAAAAGAACTGGGAGAGATGAAATTGAAAAGAACAGCCAGAGAGTGAATATATGAGTTAAAGAAAACGTGAAGGCAAAGAGGCAGAAAAAGACGAAGACTCCTTAGAGTAGATACTAGTCTAGTATTAGTAAGGAGTTAAATTAGAGGCTCCATAAGTCCATATTCTTTTAATAGTTCTTAACTTCAATCCTAGCCAATGAAAATTAGATCCAATGGCCTAGAGAGGTGGTTCTTATATATTATATATATATATATATATATATATATATATATATATATATATATATATATATATATATATATATAGGGTGATGTTCACATGAGGACCCTCTTCCATGAGAACTAGATCTTTTGCTCATTTCAAGAAACTTTTACTCATTTCACAACTTTTTGTCCATTTTACGTTTTTTGTTGATTTTATGTTTTTGCTCATTTTAAGAAACTTTTGTTCATTTTACAAAGTTTTTGTTCATTTTAGGAACTTATCTTTTAAAATGAGCAAAATAAACCTCTAAATAGCAAATATACAACAAGTCAACAAGTTATTCGATTACAACAAAAATTAAGTCTGAATTTAAAAAAAAAACCACAATCTAGCTAAAGTAAATAAGAATTATGTTTCTTCATCTTCAATTGTAGTAGTAGTCCTCATTTCGAAGTTGTTTCAAAATAAAAAAAAACATTAATAACGAAAACCCCTCGAAGATTTAGCTCGATTGAAGAGTAATTTCTAGTAATTCATCTAGATTGAAGAATAATTTCTAGTAATTTAGATAGATTAAAGCATGTTTTTTAATAATTCAGCTAGAATTAAAGAAAAACCCTTTTATCTCCAACTCCACCTACAACTTCATCTTCTTCACTTAATCAATGACGAGAGTACAAGGAACTGGAACATACGATTTCAAGCGTCATGGAGTAGCAGAATACCCAACTGAAAAAGTGCACAATATCGCCGTCAAAAAACCCCATGATTCAAGAACATGGTATGGAGAGAAAAAAAGGGTTGGGGAAATAGAGAGGAGAGAGAAAGTGGGGAGAGGAAAAGGAAAGACAACTAATGACCCCTAAAATCAATATTGGTTATCCTAACAAATCACACCATCCATTTTTCAATCTAATGGGAGCATGGTTCTCACTATAAGGGTGGTTCCTAATTTTTCTTTTTCTTTTTAGGGTTGCGTTTCTATGAAAACAATCCTTGAGGGGTGAGATTCTCATGAGAACCATCTTATATTGAGAACCGGATTTTTGCTCATTTTAAGAAACTTTTGCTTATTTTACGAAATCTTTGTTCATTTTATGTTTCTGCTCATTTTAAGAAACTTGTGTTCATTTTACGAAATATTTGTTCATTTCATGTTGTTTGCTCATTTTATGTTTTATTCACTTATAAGATTCCTTTAAAATGAGCAAAAAGTGCTTAAAATGAGGGAAAAAAACATAAAATGAGCAAAAACTTCGTAAAATAAGCAGAAGTTTCTTAAAATGAGCAAAAACATAGAACGAGAAAAAAACATAAAATGAATAAAAACTCCATTAAATGAGCAAGAACTCCGATGCCCAAGTTCTCAGCGTAAGGTGGTTCTATATGAACCTAAATCTACACAAGCGTGCACGCGCGTACAAACACATACGAACCTAAATCATGCTCTTCCAAGGTTTAATCTTTGGTCTTCCAAGCGGAATTAGAGCATGTTACTAATTGAGCTAAGCTCTTTTGGCAGCTGTCCCAGTATATGATGAAGGTCCCACTATCATAAGCATTAATTATAACATCATATTGGTTTTTGCTGTATAGGATTGTTAATTGATGCAGCTTTCATGTATCTGTTTAGTGGATATAGAAGGAAAAATCACGTTTTAGTTTTTGTTTACTAATCCTCTACAATTGGTAGAAATTTCCTCACATTTTTTGTAAAATGGATGCTTCTATAAATTAATGCCCAAACCTTCATAGTTCAACGTAGTTCAAATTCACTCACGGTTTTGTGTTCAAACCAACCAAAAATACATCATATTAATGTCAAAAGTCATCCAAGTAAAAAAAATTTAAATCCAAACTACAACAAGAAAATCGAGGACATTGCATATCCCTTAGTTTAGACGTTAAGGGTGCTTCCACTATCCTCTCCCGAAAAGGAATTGATCTTTTGCATCACTGTTTCATTTTTTGGTGGGGGGGGGTATGAAGCGGAAGTCCGACACTCTTTATTGAGAATAATGAAAGCTATTAGATAGAGATGGCGTGGTGCTGAAGTTGGATGGAAGGTGGAAGTAAGAGTTGATGGCTAGGGCTCATCATTGACAGCTATATTGGTTTTGGAGAGGGAAAAAACATTTATTATGGCCAAAACACAAGCTTTAGGAAGATTATTGGACGCATGGTTATTTGACAGGTTCTGAATGCAGGTGGCTAGAATAAGTTTCCTTCATTTGCTTACTTTTGTTATGAGTTATAATCTGCAGTCAAACTTTCATAATAGGATAATTTTATAATAAGAAACTTTGAATGAATCAGTATTTGTACGAGCCAATTTGGTACAGGTTTGGGTTTCTGGGGGGGGACTCAATTTCCTTTCTAATTAGAGTTTCTTTACTCAAAATTTTAGACAAGCAGTATAACACGGATTGGGTTGTTGTTATAGATTGTCATCTTTTGTACATGTGGTGTGTCTGGTTAGAGTTTAGCTTCTTACTTCAAAGGGGAACATGTGACTTTTACTATCCTCCAATGCATGAGCTGTTTGCTGTTCTCATTTCAATACTGACACATGTTTGTTTCAAGGGGTACCTTGTTACTCACATTGGATAGCTTTTGTTTGTTTGTTTCCTGCTTGTGACTTTCTTTATATCGTACCAACCCTTCTGGAGTGGCCTAAGCTATGTTTCAGCAGAACATAGATGGATGTGGAAACTAACACTGACATGGAAATGTGGAATTGACAAATTTAAATGGGCCAACTGTCAGAAAAAAAATGAATAAAAAAATTCAATTTTAACCTTGTCCACGTAAATTTCTTAACGAAGGTCTCTCAGTTTTAATATATTTGGATTTTCTAAGTAAATAACATGACTTCTAGCTAAAGAATGTAAAATATATGATTGCAAATAAAAAGGGATTTTACACCCCTCCTTTACTCGTCCTCTACTCCTGTTCGAACTATTTACTTTGGCCATGCATTTCAAATGCCGCCTCTTCCTTCAACACATGGATCCTTCTAAAGTTTCTTCCATGTTTCTCTCCCCCCTGAGTGCTGACAACCAGAAACCGATCAGAGACCATGAAGTGTCAGCAACCGTCTCCTCATTGTGACTGAAGTGCCTAATAATCAGATCTAACAATTTTATGTTTTTAGATCTGAATAAACTGATAGTTTGTCAGATCAATCTGGAAATAATTGTCAGGTCTTTGATGTCTATGAATTTATCCTTTTGATCTACTTGCGGATTAATTCAGACTGGCTTTTTTGCGCTCCAAATTTTAGGTCAAAAGAGCAATGTTTATTGCATGTTTCTGATGTGTTGACGACTTGACGTTTCAGTTATTGAATTGTTTTTGGAAATTGGTAAATATTCTGGTCTAAAATATGTCTTAATATATAGCTTTTTTCTAATTACAAGGAAAGGGGGAAAATTGTCAGATATCAAGGAGCTTATTTGTACAACGCTTGTTTGCATGTATAAGTATCATAGTGCCGTCTGGCACCTACTAGAGAATTAGCGTTAGTGACAACTTGTGGTAACCTGGTAGGGCATATCTCTTGAATGCAAATCATACCTTTTGAAGTAAAGTGTCCAATAATCTCGAATATTGATTGATGATGAACTTGGATATGATTTATTTCCTTGTGTTTGTACAATAATGTGGTAACTTCTTGTACCAGTGCTAGGCTTCGTACTCGGCAAAAGGAACGGCTTGCTCGGAGAAAAGCACTTGAAGAATCTTCTCTTGCCGATGGTCCTCCTGAAACTGATTTGTTTCCGGAGTGCTCTCCATATCACACGGAAGATAAGGACGGAGCTTGCAGATCTGTTAAACTGTTGGGGGAAGAAGCTACTTCATTTGAATTGGAGGATAAAAAGTTGAGTGAACTGCAGGTCCCGAATAGCAGCAGTGATGCTGTTCAAAAGGCTGGAAAATATTTAAAACATAAATCCAGCAGTAATTACAATTCTTTCCCCAAAGTTCCTGGCAATTCTTCTTTGAATGTTGTTCCTGGTCAGAGTAAGGGTGCAAGTTTAGCAGATTCAGCTGCTGGGAACTATCACTTACCTATTCTGGGACTTTGTGCACCTAATGCTTGTCACCCCGAGTCATCTTATAGAAACATTTCAAGGCCAAGAGAAACTAGACAAATAAATCAGTCAGACTTTCTTTCAACCACATCTGCATGTTCTGAGACTTTCACAAAGATGGACACAATGGGAGTTGAGACAACAAGAGGTAAATCAAGACTTCCTGAAGCATCATCAGAGTTCACACCACAGTATCTGAAGAGCAGCTTTCAAGATAATTCCTTCTTATTGCCAATGGTGATCTCTCTTTCTTTTTCCCCCACCCTTCCATCAGCAACTCGCTCGTCTTTCCATTTTCTGATTATATGTTTCAACTATATTATGTTAAGATGGTTTTCTTTTGCAGTGCTCACCGCCACTATTGCAGCGAAAGTTTCCAGATGGTGTAGAGAGCTCAAGATCCAGTTCAGCTGATTTCCTGGAAAAAATAGGATTGCCCAAGTTGCCTTTTGATGATAAATTGCTCTCAACATTTTCGCTTCCACCTAAAACCTTACAGAGCCCAGCTCCTGACTTCGTAGGAAACTTGTCACTTGGAAGAAGAGATGATGCTGCAAATGTGAACCCACCTGCCACAATGCCATTCTTGCCAAATTTGAAGTTCCCTTTGCAAGACTTACCCTATCTTAATCAGGAAGAGTTAAATATGCTAACCACACTAAGTCTGGGACACAAGCCAAATGCATATCCTTCATTCCCTGAAAATCACAGGAAGGTTCTTGAAAATATAGCTATGAGGACAGCAGGAACAAGCAATCTACATAAAAGAAAATTAAAAGTAGATGGATGGTCAGAAGACGAACTTGATTCCCTCTGGATTGGTGTTCGTCGATATGGGCGAGGTAACTGGGATGCAATGCTTAGGGATTCCAGACTCAAATTCTCTAAGTACAAAACTCCAAATGACTTGGCTGCAAGATGGGAGGCCGAGCAAGAAAAGATAGTGGATGCTTCTCCAGCCACAAGATCTATTAAACATGCAAAAGCTCACAGGTCTGCGCTGTTCCCAAGCTTTTCAGATGGAATGATGGCACGGGCTTTGCATGGAAGTAGGCTAGCTGGGCCTATCAAATTCCGGAGTCACTTAACAGACATGAAATTGGGATTTGGTGATCTTGTAGCGAATTTTCGCCCTTTTGAACCTTCCAATTATGCTGGTTTTCATGATGAAAATCATGTTCCAATTCAGACTTTAGGTGTTGAAACTTTTTCAGCCAGGTTCCATGGATACACATCTACCGTTCTCTCTGATATTCACAGTACTTCAGCAAATCTGCAGGTGGAGCCACTAGGGCCTCATAGTGCTTTTGGGCCCAATTATTCAACTACATTGGGGTTAGTTCCCACAAATGAGTGTGCAATACAGTACCATGATGATTTAGACGTGAGTACATATAAGAAGATTCCTTGCCAGCTGGATGGCTCACAGAAAATATCTCATCATCCCCACAATGGCGTGTGCAGTAGTGAGCCACCAGCTTCCACTTTGCTCTTTAATTCAAATGAGTCAAATCTTTCTGGCTCTAAAGGGAAAGAAGTCGTAGCAGAGAGTAGTTCTTCGAAGGACAGGCTACCACATTGGCTTCGGGAAGCCGTAGGAGCTCCTTCCAAAATTTCAGATAGCAAGCTTCCAGCTACAGTGTCTGCAATAGCAGAGTCAGTTCGTTTGCTTTATGCTGAAGAAAAGCCTTCCATCCCCCCATTTGTTACTCCGGGACCACCTCTTTCTCAGCCGAAAGATCCTCGGAAAAGTTTAAAGAAAAAGAATAAACGAAAACCTCACATGGTTGGGCTAATTCCGACCGATATTCCTGAAAGTAGCCAGGATTTCCATGGCAGCTCCTCTGGTGATAGTCTGGCCTCAAAATCAGTTTCCATTCACTCGTCTTTGCCAGTGCTTCCTTTGCTTCGTCCAAATGTGGAGCTGACAAACCCCTCGCCATCTTTAGTTTCGGACCCCGTTGAAAAAACAAGTTGTGGATTGGCCCCCTTTCCTGAGGCAGTGCAGCCAGTAGCATCATGTGGAGCTCCAGTTCCATGTGTGCCTCAGAACTCGTCTTTGACCTCCCCGGCTTTCTTTGACAATGAAAAGCACCTCCCCCAAGAACTGGAAAATGATGGAACCAAAGATGCAGTGGTGAGTTCCCTACATGTAGTGGGGATGGACCTCTCGTATACTAGGGATTCTAGTAAAACTCAGTCGGACCCTTCGCATGTCAATCATCCAGAGGGGGAGGAAGTATCATCGGAGAATATTGTGTCTAATCAAATATGACATTGGAAGATAACTCTGGGATCTTTGTAAATGCAAATTGCAGGATGAGACGAGTAATACCGTGCCATAGACAGTGTAGACTTTTTAGGGTGTTTCATTAGCTATCTTTATAACCACAGGTGACAATAGAGGGCCAATTGATCCTTTTGTCATGTTTAAGTCTTAGGTCTGTAGTTTATAAATTGATCACAGTTTTGTAGGTACCTTTGAGGTTGCGAGTGTGCACTTGTAGCTCTAGTACAAGGAAAAGTCTAGGAAATATCTTGTAAAGCTTATGTATGTGAAATGAAGTATATAAATGTACCCCATCTGGCGTGGCATGTGCCACCCGTTATCCTTCCATTTACGTTTTTCTACATTGTTGACATGATTCTTCTTGTTACACAAATGTGCATGGACGATTTGTGGATGTATACAAATTACAATCTCTTGAAATGATCGTTTGTCCATATTTTCAACATGAGTATCTGATGACGTTATGTTATCTAAGTTGAGCGGGTAATGATGACATTATAAGAAAATAATTTTCGACACTCGGTTAAAACCTATCGTACTAATTTGAAGTTTTATGGAACTTATTTCATCCTAATTTTGTTGTCACTTGAGAGAGTGAGGGATAACTTAGTGGTTCTTAATTCTAATTCCAAGAGGTTTTGGGATCGTTTCTCACCCTTGACAACTTGTCAATGTTTCTCCTTATAAAAAATAAATCAATAAATTTTGTTGTCATTTACGTATTTCCTTACTCATTTAACCATAATATTTACGTTTGAATTAAGACATACTCATCTCAACAAATGCATATTCATTTCTAATTTTTGCACACACAATATAATATTAAACTATTTATTTGAAAAATTAACTTAAAGTTCCATGCGCATAGAAAGATACATACTCATTCTATAAGCTACACTCTTTTGAAAAAAAAAATACATACTCATTTGATTAAATACATACTCATTTGGCCTTGGATGTACATATACGTACACACGGGAGTATGTTATAATTTGCAATATTTATTATTTAAGTTTTTATTCATTCTATAATTATTGCATTTATATCACTTATTTAATGAGTTTCTTGTATATGGAATTGTTACAACTCAATCAGTTTAATTATTATTTTTTTGGTATTCTTTAAGGAAATTAGTTAGATAGACCTTATTTGTTACTTGTTTTTATTGTTGGTAGTTGTAAACTTGTAATGGAGTAATTTTTTATTATTGTAGTTAGTGGATTGTAAGGCCATAACTTTTTGACCAGTGAGTAGCCGCAAATTATATAGTACTCGTGGGTGTACACTGTACATAGAGGTCAAATGACAATGCATCTGACAAAATGACTTTTCAAATGAGTATGTATTCGATCAAATTACCGTGTGTCAAATGAGTATGTACCCTTTCAAATCACTATGAATCTGATGAGATGAATATGTATCTTTTCAAATGATTACAAATTTTAAATTAATTTACAAATAGTTAACCAAATAGTCAATTGAGTATGCAAATTGTTGATATGTCTACTTTGTATAGAGTTTTTAGCCCCATTCCCTTACCATTGAGTATTGTTTTGAGCTCTTTTGAGCTCGTATTTGTGTGATTTGATATGGTTGGGTTTGGTTTTATTCCTTTATATTTTATTGTGCATATTATGCATTTCATGCCTTAATCTAGTCACGGAAGGAAAGTCTGATAATCACACATAGCCATAACGGATCCGGGAAGCAAGTCAAGTGGTTTGGGGGAAGAATTCACGTCAAAAGGTGAAGAAAAGCCCTCGCCCGGTCGACCGAGCCGTTTGGGCCCGACAAGGAGAGTTATGTTCTCTTACTGCATTTGGCCCGACTAACCGGGCGAAAAGCCCCCAAAACTGCTTGCGCCCCCGATCAAGTGGCCTTGTCCGTTGGACCAGGAGGATTTTTAGCTGAAGTCGTAGAAGAAAATCACCGCCGCTACGTCGGGTGGTTTGGCCCGGTTGACCTGACGGTTTCTCGAGATGTGTAATTATAGTGTTTTTTAGTCGGTTTTGCAGACACTATATATAGGATTTTAGTAATTTCGTTTAAACTACGTTTTATTCCTCGTTTATTAGGTTTAAACACTTAGTTTTCTCTCTAGCTTTGTATGCATCCTACTCTTTGAATTGAAGATTTATTAAAGTTCGTTGATTTCACTTTTATTGTTCTTCAATCATTCGGTATTATTTCTTACCTAGTTTAATTTGATGAATTCCTTTACTTTGATTGTGTTTATTATGTTCTTTAATATCATGAGTGAGTAGTCTATTTTTAGGGTTAAGTGAGGGAAGCCATGTTTTTATCTCCTTGATTATGATTAAAAGTTCTTCAATGTTTGGATTAAATTAGAGTAATTCCTATTGATTTATTATCATTGTTTTTTTTCATGTAATTGCGCTATATCATGATTCATCATCTAGCTAATAGGAGTTAGAATTGAAAGGTCATACTCATTAAAGGCTTGTTACAATTAGTAGATCTGATTATGTTAGCGACCATACTGCATATGTTGATCTAAGAGTATTAACACCCGATCATAGTATTAACAAAATACTCTAATTACTCATCCCTCAGTCCAAGTATTGCTGAATTGAATTGTATTGATTGAATTGGTAAAAGTATGGTGGACCGAATGAATGCCCTGTGGTTTTAATTATTTGATTTACATCCATATCTCGATTTTGTTTGTTTTAGTACTAGTTATTATTCATTCATCAATCTTTCTCTTGAAATAGTTAATTAACTGAACATCAATCTATATAAATCCTCTCCCTGTGGATTGGCCCGTATTTGCTAAGTCTCTGTTAACAACAAACACAGTCCACTTGCGGTATTACTTTTCGAACTCGGCAAGTTTTTGGCGCCGTTGCTGGGGAGACGACTAGTTTCTTTAACTTTTGTTTACTTATTTAAACTATTTCTACCGTCTCATTGGAACTTCAAGTTCCAATTGAGGAAATCTCACTGCATTCCTTTTCTTTATTTCTTTTATGCCCAGTCCAAAAGAACAGGTACTCCAGCCCCAACTGATCTTGAACTCAAAAAGCAACAAAAGAAGAAAAAACAGTCTAATATTCAGGGAAAATCCACGGAAAGTCCTTCAGTATCCAGCATGCCTCCTAAGTCACTGAAATTTTATGGGGTACCTACCCCTGATGGCATTCCCACAGGCCCTACTATGCCTACTATAGTTGCGATAAACTTTGAGATTAAGCCTGCCCTCATTAATATGATCCAGCAGAACCAATTTGGAGGGCATCCAACAAAAGACCCTAACAATTTCAGCAACTCTGCTGTACCGTTAAGCACGAAGGGGTCACTCCTAATCAGTTGAAGGTCATGGCCTTCGAATTCTATTTGAAGGACAAGGCACATAAATGGTTGAACGATGTCACATAATGTCAATGAAGTGCTATCATCTGAAGCATTCCTGAGAGAGTATTATCCTCCTACCAAAACTGCAGAAATCAGGCATAAATTGGCTACATTCCTATAAGAGCCTAATGAGACACTGAAAGAAGCATGAAATTGGTTCAAATACCTACAAAGAGAGTGCCTCCACCACAATCTTGACAAGTGGTTCCTTACACAAGCATTCTACAATGGTCTGCAACCCTATATCAAAAGTACAATTGATTCACTTGCAGGGAGGTGTTTTCCTAGATAAGGAGGTTGATGAAGGGTACTATTTTCTGGCCAACCTTATAGCCAACGATCATAATTCTCTATGTTATTCTAGTATGAACACTAGACCAACTACAAGAAGGGGGTGAATTGTAGTTGAGGGGAAATTTTCGAATTGTATTACGGAATTAAAATAAACTTAAAAGTGAAAGAGACAAACACACAAGATTTTTACAAGGAAAACTTCCTAGGCCCAATAGGAAGAAAAACCTTGACCACGAGGGATTTTGACTCAAACTCTCTTTACTATAATAGGCCAAAAGACTCTATCTTTTACAACCTATTAACGAACCTTCTCTGTTCCTCTAGGAACTTGTTCCCAGTCACTCAGTTCCCCCTGAACTGATGACACTCACTTTGACTTCACTCGAAGTCTTCTCCTTTCTCTCTTTCTTTCTCTCTCTTGATTACAAGGATATTCTCTAATTTTTCTCTCACTCAAACACTATGAATATTACAATAATAAGTATGTTGAATATGAGAGGAAATTACAAGAAAACTTTCTAAGTTGATAATCAATTTTCGCTCAAGAAAGTAGTCATTTTCTCTTCAAGTAATTTCTTCCTTATATAGCTGCTGCAATTTTTCTTCTACTGGAAATACTCCACGTTCTCCTTGATAAGCGTTAATGAAGTAATGGAGATCATGGCTAAGATCCGCTGCATGTTCTCCACATTTCTTGCAACGTTCATAAACCGTCTCCACTAGCCGTTAGTGGAAGAATGCCTAGCGAGTAACACATAAGTGGGTTGTGTTAGTTGGAGAGCTTCAAGGAGTTAGCTCCACAAAATCAGCCACGCTTATTCCAACTATTTTTCAAACAATATCAACAGCACAAAATATCTACTAACACTAAGAATCTTTTATTCAAAGATTCCAAGGTAATAGATTATTAAACATACCTTATAATAAAAATTTAAAGTGCATAAAATAATATCTTGACATAGATTAAATAAATAATCTTTCTCCATAAGATATAGATGCAAAAATAAACATTACATTATTTTTGAAATTTTATATTATTTTCAAAATAAAACCTATATTGCAACCTAAGTATTTGGCATCATCAAAACATGGAATACAATAATATTTCTCCTTTTTGATGATGGCAAATATAACGCATATAAAAATATAAAATTAACAAAAACTAATAAACTAAAGAGAAAGAAGAAAAATAAAATAACCATAGCAAAAGAATCAAAAGCTAATGGGTTTAAAATTAAACAAACAAAACTAACAAAAGATTAAAACAGAAATCAGTTTTGAAGACAATGCAAAGAAAAATCAAAAAGCATCACCTAGAAACTAAGAAGACTAGAATTGTATTTTATGTGCCACTCTACTTCCCCCTTTTGTCATCATCAAAAACAACTAAGTACCCAGCAGGACTCTAAGAGTGCATCATATACAACAATGTCAAGGCTTAGTAGCTCAAACATGCATTTAATAATACTAGCCATCCAAACATTTTAATGAGCATATTAAGATGTGATCAATGCACTTTAGACATTAGAAATGCACAAGCTGAGTTCATGAAAAATAAAGGAAAGAAGCAAAGAGGACAAGAAGATAATCAAGAGAATAGAAGATGAAAAGAGATAAAAGATAGAAAAAGATATAAACAAAAAAAAATTATCACCAGAAACTGATGTGTTATTCACATCCAAAAGGACGATAAAAAGAAAGTAACAACAATCCACCATTGTTTAATACAAACCAAAAAAAAATTAGTAACATTGTTTCATCAGATTATAGGGAAGGAAAAGGAATTAGGGCTTGGAGGGTTTAGGGCGAACAACATAAGAAGCGACCACAGTGTCAATCTTCTCACGAACTGCAGATTCTCCTTTCTTCATTCCTGCTAGGATCTGCTCCTGTTGAAGATCAAATCTGGCAATCCTGGCTTCAACACCCTGGACTCTTGTGTGCTGGAGGGACAGAGAATCCTGAATTGAATGTAGAATACCAAGGAGACCAGTAGTGGAGAGAAGGGGAAAATCAACAGTCTGTGATCCTGAAGGAGCCTGATACTCCTCCAGATCAATATGAACAGCACCTTGACCCTGTTCCTTGGGAGCCTTGGTCACAACAATCCTTTGGCTCTTCCTCACTGACCTAGGTCCTTCAGCACTGACCTCCTCCTCAAACTCCCTCTTGTTCCCAGTCTCTACCTTTCCCTTAGGTTCTGCAACCTCAAACTCTAACTTCCCACCCTGTACCCTCAGAGACAGCCTTACTAAAGTCTCTTTGGTCAAATAGTTATCAGGCTCTAAATCAAAGGAGGTACTATAAGGGAGTTTGATTTGGTTCTTTTTGAGGATAACAGAAATAAGGTTTGCATACCTAACTTTTGTGTTGTGGGTAATACAGTAGGAAAGGCGAGAGATCAATAAAGCAGGGAAGTTTATTTTTATATTCTTAGCAAGGCAATACATCAAAGAAAGATCCATGAGGCTCGCTTGAGTCCTCTTGGAAGTTCTTGGCAAAATAAAACGCCAAACTAAGTGAAACAGAAATTTGTGATAAGGAGAGAGATCTTTTTGATCTAGGGACAGGTCAGAATCCTTACTCCCAAAGTAACCTAGAATAGTAGAATTAGAAGCGCCATTAACATTCAGTTTGGCCCTACCCTTAACATAGTCTTTGTACCCTTCAGTTGGTACCTCAAACCATTCACCCAGATTCTTTTCATTAAACTTGACCAATTTTCCATTAACAACACTCATGCATAAACCCTCGGTATTGTCAAAACTAGCAACAAACTCACTCATCTCACTCTCATAAAGACCATCATCAAAACTTAACACTTTAACCCATTTTTAAAACTTAACAAGATCAAGAAACTGACCCCACTTAATTTTCTTGCACCAAGAAAAATCAACGCAAAACCCTATAATGTACTTGGAGGACTTAGATTTCTTACCCCTTTTTGTAGGAACCAAGACTTCATTTTCTTGCTCTGTTTCCGCGTCATCCAAATCGTCTTCCTTCTTTGGAGAGATTACTTCATTTTCAGCCGAATTATCTTGAGAACCCAGGGAATCTTCATTTGAGTTGGAAGATTCATTCTCACTTTCGTTGTAATCCACCAGAGGTGAAGATTTTTCTGCCGGGAAATTTTTGGTATCATCGGAGGTTTTTCGTTTGGGAGCCATTGAGGGTTTAGGTGAAGAAGATGAAGTTGATAGGTTTTGGAGAGAGAGAGAGAGAAAGACGATTTTGCAGAGTTAATGGTTTTGGGTAAAAGAAGTGAATTTACTGTGTAAATTTGATTTGATGTGATGGGGTTTTTATTTGGGTATGATTTATGGGGGATGGTGAAAAAGAATTAAATGCGGCTTTTCCCTTCCTTCTTTAAATCCAATGAATTACTTTATTTTCCGGTTTGTACATGAACGCTGATGAAGCGTTGCCAAAAATAAATTTATTTGTGGGGGATGAATGAAGAAAGATAATAAATTTTTGGAAAAGAAAATAAATAAGAATTAAATAAAATGGAGAGAATATTTACGTGGAAAAAATAAAAGGAGTAGAAGGTGTGAACTCATGCATGTTACATGTTCAAGCTATATGTACAGAGACCTTACTATTTTTGCTCAAGTATATGCATGGACAATAAGGGGAGCATTATGAAGACTAATGTGAGTCCTTTACAATGACTGTGCAATGGATGAATAAATTCACAAGATGTTGTTGGCCACTTAGTGTAATCTTGTAACTAAGGGTTTTATTTTAAGTAGCACACTTAATTAATTCTAATCATTTCTAGCTCTAAGTGAATTTTCTCAAACTTTTCTCTAGGAAGTGGTTTAGTCAATATGTCAGCTATTTGATTTCCAGTTGGACAAAATTCAACTTTAACAAGACCTTTTTCTACATTATCCTTAAGGAAATGATGCCTAATGTGAATATGCTTCACCCTTGAATGATGAACTGGATCCTTAGAAATGCAAATTGCACTAGTATTATCACAATAAATAGGAACACACTTAAACTTGATACCAAAGTCTCTTACCTGTTGCTTGATCCAGAGGACCTGGGAACAGCATGCAGCAGCAGCCACATACTCTGCCTCTGCAGTGGACAAGGCAACATTATTTTGCTTCTTTGAGCTCCAAGAGACCAAGCTTGTTCCCAGGTACTGGACAATTCCAGATGTGCTCTTGCGATTAATCAAGTCTCCAGCATAATCCGCATCCGAATAGTTTACTAGGTCAAAAACATCACTTCGAGGATAGAACAAACATAAATCATCACTTCCCTTCAAATACCTTAGAATTCTCTTAACTGTCGTTAAGTGAGATTCTTTGGGATTTGATTGGAATCGAGCACATAAACCAACACTAAAAGAAATATCGGGTATACTTGCTGTTAAGTAAAGTAATGAACCAATCATACCTCGATATTGCTTCTCGTTTACACACTTACCATTTGAATCTTCATCTAACCTTGTTCCTGTTCCTATGGGAGTGTGGTTGGTTTTTAATTATTCCAGTCCATATTTCTTCAGCAATTCCTTGACATATTGTTGTTGATGGATCATTGTTCTTCTTTCAGTTTGCTTGATTTGCAATCCCAAAAAGAAGTTCAACTCTCCCATCATACTCATTTCGAACTCACTACTCATAAGATCATCAAACTCCTTACAAAGAAGATCATTAGTAGCACCGAATATTATATCATCAACATAAATCTGGACTACTAATATGTTTGTTCCTTTTGATCGAAGGAACAAGGTTCTATCAACTTTACCTCTTATGAAATCATGTGAAAGCAAGAATTTTGACAACCTTTCATACCAAGATCTAGGAGCTTGTTTCAACCCATAAAGAGCTTTATCAAGCTTATAGACCTGATTTGGAAGACCGGGATTTTCGAATCCGGGAGGTTGTTCCACATAGACGTTTTCAACTAAAAAGCCATTAGAAAATGCACATTTTACGTCCATTTGGTACAACTTAAATCCCATAAAGGCAGCAAAGGCAATCAAAATTCTAATTGCTTCTATCCTAGCAACAGGAGCAAAGGTTTCATCAAAATCAATACCTTCTTGTTGATTGTACCCTTTGGCTACAAGTCTGGCCTTGTTCCTTACCACTGTTCCATGCTCATCGAGCTTGTTCCTGAAGACCCATTTCAGTCCAATAACTTTCTGGTTCTTTGGCTTAGTCTTCAGGTACCAGACCTTGTTCCTGTGGAACTCATTTAGTTCCTCTTGCATAGCATTAATCCAATCAGCCTCTTTGAGTGCTTCCATATGATCCTTAGGTTCTGTCATAGATAAGAAAGCATGAAAGGCACAAATTCTTCATTTGGGATCTCGTTTGAGTTCCCTTATCAATGTCACTTATAATTAATTCTAAGGGATGCGAATTTTGGTGTTTCCAAGGCTTTGGATCAAATCTCCTGGTTTCATCTTGAGTTTCTTGGGGTGGTTGATTCACTTGATCTTCTTCAGGTTCAGGGGTTCCTTCATCTTCCTGAGTTCCTCCTGTTGCTTGTTCCTTGGGTGGATCAGGCACAGGGTTATCTGGATCAGGAACGAGCTTCTTCTCTTTTCGTGCAGGGGTTAGTTCCTCATCACAATGATCAAACTCTTCAGGACGAGTCAAACCAATTTCAAAGCTATCATTATGACTCTGTTCCTGCAAAGAGTTAGTCTCATCAAATATAAAATGGACACTTTCCTCTACACACATTGTTCGCTTATTTTAAACACGATAAGCTTTACTACTTAAGGCATATCCTAGAAAAATAGCCTCATTACTTCTAGCATCGAATTTTCCTAAGTTGTCCTTTCCATTATTATGTACAAAGCATTTACATCCAAAAACACGAAAGTAAGATATATTGGGTTTTCTTCCTTTAAGGAGTTCATAAGGTGTCTTCAATGTAATTGGCCTTATCATGACACGATTGATGATGTAGCACGCTGTGTTCACTGCTTCAGCCCAAAAACTCTTTGGAAGACCGCTTGCAATTATCATCGTTTTTGCCATATCCTCAAGAGTCCGGTTCTTCCTTTCGACTACACCATTTTGTTGTGGTGTCCTTGGAGCTGAGAAGTTATGGTCTAACCCTTCATTTCTGCAAAATTTATCAAACTTGGAGTTTTTAAACTCCTTGCCATGGTCAGATCTTAAATGCTTTAATTTAAAACCACTTGTTTTTTGAATCTTTTTAGCAAAGGTTAGAAATTCATCAAATGTTTCATCCTTACTATGAAGAAAAATAACCCATGTGTATCTTGAAAAATCATCTACTATGACTAACACATATCTCTTACCTGATCGACTTTGGATGCGTACATGGCCACATAAGTCCATGTGAAGAAGTTCCAATGGACTTTGTGTGCTTACGATTTTCTTGGATTTGAAGGAGGATCTCACTTGCTTGCCTTTATCACATGAATCACAAACACCGTGGTTCAAAGACTTAATTGTTGGTAAACCAACTACCAAGTCTTTCCCACTTAGTTTATGCAGTAGGGACAGGCTTGCATGACCGCAACGTTTGTGCCATAGTAGAGGATCAACTTCTATCACGCTTAAGCATGTGAGATTATTCCTAGGAACAAGGTTCAGGTCAACCATGTAGGTGTTCCCTTTCCTTGTTCCCTTAAGAATCTTGGTTCATGTACTTTCATTGCTGACTACACAAGACTCATTAGTAAACTTCACAGAATCACAAAACTGAGATATGCTAAGTAAACTATGCTTTAAACCCTCGACCAAAAATACATTATTAATGGAATGTGACTGAGATTTTCCAATCTTACCAACTGCTACAATATTACCTGTAAGATTGTCTCCAAAGGTTACAGTTACTCCATTGTAGACTGAGAGTGAGAGAAATTTGGATCTATCTCCTGTCATGTGCTTAGAACAACCGCTGTCGAGGTACCACATGTTGTTCCCCCTCACTTCAGCCTGTACCATAGCAAACTAGTTAGTGGTAGGAACCCAGTCTAGCTTGGGTTCCTTTGTTGGACTTGAGTCTTTCTTAATTTTCCATACCTGTTTCACTAGGTACGTGTTCCTATCAATAAGTTCTTCTCTGGTGGAACAGTCAGACACAATGTGGCCACTGTTCCCACAGTAAGAACATATTTACTACTTGGCAGATCAACATATTTTTTCTTTTTGTTCTTCTTCTTGTGATTGAAACCGAGACCATCTCTTCCTTTGTTTTGATACTTTTGTATCCATGTTACTGGATCAGGAAGCTTGTTCCTTGAGGGTTCCAGTTTTTTTCCTTAATACCAGATTTTCTTGTAAAACATTTTCATAATCATTTTTCAAATTTTCAGCATTGATTCTGGTATTAGTTGAAGAGATTGTTCCTTCAGGAACAAACAATTTCAATTCTGCCAATTCCAAATTCAAAAGATAATTCTCGTTTTTGACTTTTTCAAATGCTTCTTGATAAGCTCTACTCTTGTCAAAAAGTTCAAAGAATCTTTTTTCAGTATCACATTTTAATGTGTTAAGCCAATTTGAATGGTTCTTAGTGACTTTCAAGGCATTAATTACTTGATCTCTTTTTGCGCAAACTTCCTTGTAGTCATCTAAGGTTTCTAATAAAAGTTTTAGTAATTGACTTTTATTAAGTTATGTAAGTTCCTCTTCAATGGCATTAAAACTTACCTTGGGGTTTGATGATTCCACTTTGTCCTCAATATTCGCCATGAGACATAGATGGGCAGTTTCTTCTTCAGTCTGTTCCTGCTCCTCTTCTGAGTCAGACTCTCCCCATGCTGCAACCATGACTCTCTTCATATCATTTCTCGAGAAAGGCTTTTGTTGTTCCTTGCCCTTCTCTTTGTACTTCCCTTTTGCTTTCTCGTTATCCCATTGAAGACACTCCTTGATGAAATGATCAAGGCCTCCACACTTATGGCAACTTAACTTCGTTGGTTTCTTTGTGACCTTTCCTTTGTAATCCTTATTGAAGAATTTCTTGAATCTTCTTACAATCATCGCAGCTTCTTCATCATCAGTTTCTGAATCTTCTTGTTCCTCTGACTTGAGGGCCAGAGCCTTAGGCTTCGATGATTCAGTTTCATGAGTTTCTAGATGTAACTCATGGGTCATCAAGGAACCAGTAAGTTGTTCAATGTTGAACTTTGTGAAGTCCTTTGTTTCCAACAATGCCGTAGTATTGGCCATCCATTTCTCATCTTGTGGTAGACTCCTTAGTACCTTACGAACCTTTCCTCTAGAGATATTATCTTTCCCAAAGATTCAAGTTCGTTTATGATGTTTGAGAAGCGAGTGAGCATGTCTTGAACAGGCTCCTTTTGTTTCATGTGAAACAATTCGTACTTATGCATAAGCATATCAATCTTTGATCGTTTCACTTCGCTTGTTCCTTCATGTGTGATTTGAAGGAGTTCCCACTAGGGGTGATAATGAGCCTGTCCTGTTCGTGAACAGTTCGGGTTCGGCTCGGTCAAAATTCAGTCAAAGCTCGGCTCGTGGTGGCTCGACTCGAATTCGAACTCGACTCGAGACTTTAACGAGCCGAGCTGAGCTAGGCAAAGCTCGGCTCGAGAGCTCGTGAACGGGTTCGATTATACTTATATATAGAAAAATAATGTATTTATATATATACATAAATATATTAACCTAGATATCACACAATAAAAAGTTAATAGTTCCTTTGTCTAAAAGAAAACCTATAAAAATCAAATATTAAAAAGGAAAAACAAATTAAACATGTAAAAAACAAGGGGTGATAAAGAGTTAAGTCTGTTCGTGAACAGTTCGAACTCGGCTCGTTTAACATTTGGCAAAGCTCGGCTCGAACATAGTTCGGCTCGTTAAGCTTCAAGCTCGGCTCGAGCTCGAATAAACTTAAACGAACACAAACCGAGCTGACCACAGTTCGGGCTCGGCTCGACCGATAAGCATCCCTAGTTCCCACATTTGCTTAGCAGTCTTGCATCCCATGACTCGGTTGTGCTCATGGGGACTAAGACCACAATGGAGCAGTTTCTTGGTCATGTTGTTCATTTCCATTTTGTCGAAGTCTTCTTTGTCAAACTCGGCAAGGGGTTTTGGAATCAGTTCCCCTTTCTCGTTCTTCTTTGTGACTTCAAAGTCACCAATTTCAATTACCTTCCATACTTGGTAATTTTCAGCTTTGATAAATATCTCCATACGATTCTTCCAGTATGGATAATGATTGCCATTGAACATAGGTGGGCGTTGAGTTGAATACCCTTCATCAAGCTTTTCTCCCGTAGTGTTCATTGTTCCAGGTACAATCTCCTCAGTGTTAGCTGATTCTGGAGGTACTAGGCTCTGATACCAATTTTTATTCTAGTATGAACACTAGACCAACTACAAGAGGGGGAATGAATTGTAGTTGAGGGGGAATTTTCGAATTGTGTTGCGGAATTAAATTAAACAGATTTTTCACTAGGTACCCCTGAGATTTCTTAATATTCACATGGTACCCTCGTGTTTTCCAATATTCACCAGGTACCCCTGAGGTTTGGTAAAAATTCCTGAAATGCCCCTGCCGTTAAGTTTTCGTCACATTCTTAATTCACCAAATACCCCTTAGGTTTGATAAATTTCTTTTTCTCCCTCCACCCAAACTACTACCACTACCCAACCACTTTCTCCCTCCACCCCCCACCACCACCCACCCACCCACCCAACTAGGAAACCACACCTCCCCACCCCCACCCACCCAACTGGAAACTACATTCCGGAACTCTCTAAGATCAAACCCGATAATTGAACCACAAGATCCACGATAATTCACACTAATGTCATGATAGTGTTCTAAAGAACACTAAAAACAATGAAAACTCGAATCTGAAACCAGAGTACTAAGCACTGAGTTAATAGCTTTGCAAAAATGGGCATATTAAACCACCATCACGAGTCCACATATCTTCAAAGCATCACAAAAATGGGCATCTCAAACCACCATCACATGTTCTAGTAATTCACTCTCTAGTCACATATGAGCACTTGCTACATTGTTACTATAACCAAAATTCACTCAAAACCCAAATTTAAGCAAACAACAAACAATTTCATCACAGAGGAGAAAGCATACAAAAGGAATTAAACTTCAAACTACAAATTCACTTATTTCCACAATGCCTCACCTTTCTACAAAAACTATTTTCCTCAAAAAAAAAAAAAAACGGGACAATCTTCAATGGAAACGGTGGCGGCGAACTAAAGGGGAGACGGTGCGAAGCAAGACCAGACACGCGAACAGGGCAGGCGGCGAAGGAGAGGAAGAGGACAGAGGAGAGAAAACGCGGCGCGGCACGCAGCCTTCGACGAGCAACAAGGGGGAAACCGTGGCGGATGGGTTGGCGAATAGATAGAGACACGAGGGAGACAAGGGAGGAGGAAAGATAGGTTGGGGAGGTGGGTGGGTGGTTTTCGGGGTGGGGGTGGTTTTCGGGGGGTAGGGTGGTGGGTATAGTGGTTTTTAGGAGCAGGGGGAGGTGGGTCGGTGGTTTTGGGGGGAGGTTTGGGGAGGTGGGTCGGTGGTTTTTGGGGGGCCGGGGAGGTGGGTGGGTGGTTTTGGGGGGTTGGGGAGGTGGGTGGGTGGTTTTGGGGGGCGGGGAGGTGGGTTTCGTATGGTAGGGTGGCTGGGTGATGGTGGGTGGAGGTTTAAAGTAATTAGGGATAATTAAAGTTTAATTAGAGTTAATTAGGGTTAATTAGGGTTAATTAGAGTTTAATTAGGGTTAATTAGAGTTAATTTGGGTTAATATGAATGATTTGGATGGAAACCCAATGAAGTTGACGGAAACTTAACGGCAGGGGCATTTCAGGAATTTTTACCAAACCTCAGGGGTACCTGATGAATATTGGAAAACACGAGGGTACCAGGTGAATATTAAGAAACCTCAGGGGTAATTGGTGAAAAACACACAAGATTTTTACAAGGAAAACTTCCTAGGCCCAATAGGAAGAAAAACCTTGACCAGGAGGGATTTTGACTCAAACTCTCTTTACTATAATAGGCCAAAAGACTCTTATCTTTTATAACCAATTAACGGAACTTCTCTGTTCCTCTAGGAACTTGTTCCCATTCACTCAGTTCCCCCTGAACTGATGACACTCACTTTGACTTCACTCGAAGTCTTCTCTTTTCTCTCTTTCTTTCTCTCTCTTGATTACAAGGATATTCTCTAATTTTTCTCTCACCCAAACACTATGAATATTACAATAATAAGTATGTTGAATATGAGAGGAAATTACAAGAAAACTTTCTAAGTTGATAATCAATTTTCGCTCAAGAAAGTCGTCATTTTTTCTTCAAGTAATTTCTTCCTTATATAGCTGCTGCAATTTTTCTTCTACTGGAAATACTCCACGTTCTGCTTGATAAGCGTTAATGAAGTAATGGAGATCATGGCTAAGATCCGCTGCAAGTTCTCCGCATTTCTTGCAACGTTCATAAACCGTCTCCACTAGCCGTTAGTGGAAGAATGCCCAGCGAGTAACACGTAAGTGGGTTGTGTTAGTTGGAGAGTTTCAAGGAGTTAGCTCCAAAAAACCAGCCACGCTTATTCCAACTGTTTTTCAAACAATAACAACAGCACAAAATATCTACTAACACTAAGAATCTTTTATTCAAAGATTCCAAGGTAATAGATTATTAAACATACCTTATAATAAAAATTCAAAGTGCATAAAATAATATCTTGACTTAGATTAAATAAATAATCTTTCTCCATAAGATATAGATGCAAAAATAAACATTACATTATTTTTGGAATTTTATATTTTTTTCAAAATAAAACCTATATTGCAACCTAAGTATTTGGCATCATCAAAACATGGAATATAACACTCTAGGAGTACTACAAAGAAAAAGTTGGAGATTGATGCATATGCACTTCTATCATCACAGGTTGCACAGTTGAGCATGAAGATGTATGCAATGAAATCTTCACGGTCTAGTACTCCTCCTATGAGTATTAACGCTGTGTCTGCTATGGCACCTATTACCTCTTCCTACTATGAGGTATGCGGTATTTAAGGCTACTTTGGTCATGACTGTTCCTACAGTCAACTCGACCCGAGTCAGATGGAGCATGCAAATTCCTTTCAGCAGAGACCTCCACACAATCCATACTCCAACATATTCAACCCAGGGTGGAGGGATCATCCTAACTTCTCATATAAGAACAATAATGTTCAGAACCCTCAACCAATGCCTCAAGCCTCCTACCAACCACCTCACCAGAACCATCACAACATGATGCTAGACCACCATACTACCAAGGGCCCCTCAGAATCCTCCTCCAGGTTTCAATAGGCCATCTCACCAAGGCTCTCAGCAATAGTCTTCTCAGAATACCAGCTCTCAAGAGCCTACTATGTCTGATATGATGAAGATGATGGTTTCTATGAAGCAGAGTCATGATGAGAGCATAAAGGAGTTGAAAAACACTACAAAATATTTGGAGACTCAACTTGTTCAGGCGGCCAAAAATAATGCACAGAGGCAACCAGGTCAGCTACCGGGTGTAGACCCAAAATCGTGTCTCCCCATTGAGTACCCAATGATGAAACATACCGTCTTCCTAATTAGTCCAGTTCAAAGGAAGAGCAATTTAGCAAGCTAAGCCCAAAAGCATTTTGAAAATATAAAGTCAATTTATTGGTTTAAAACAATCCAAGCCCAATTTTAAGGACTAATTAATTATTCCTAATAAATAATTTCATTTTTAATATTAATTATTCTTATTAATTAGTATTTCGAAAATCAGATTTTTATTCCGAAAGATAGCTGATTTCGGATTTCAAACAAAAAAATAATCTTAAAACAATTAAAAAAACGGCCAGAAAGCAAGTGCACGTGACGCAAAGCTGTGCGTCTGGCGCACATCTGTGCTTGTGGCGCAAAGCTGTGTGCGAGGCGCACAATTGTATTTTTATCTTTTCGATTCGTTTTCGGTTTCCTTTGCTTATAAATACCTCGTTTCTTCGAACAACTTTTCAGAATGCTTTCCTACGACTTCTACACATACTCTCCCACACTCAAACTCACATTCCAACACATTTAAATACATTTAAACACATTCGTACCTTCGACTTTCTTATTTCAAGCTTGAAGATTGCTCATCCTGCGGACCGTAATACAAGACACAAGAGACAAGGTATAATTCTTGAGGGTCAATTCCAATTTAATTCCTTTTTTACTAACAATTTACTTGTCACAATGTAGATCTTAAGGAATTAACGCTCGCTTGTACATTCTTCCCTAAATCTTCTCTATTTATTTATTTTCTTTATTATTCATATGCATGAGTGCATGTTTTAATGCATGAGTGCATGTTTTAATGCTTTCGTCACCTCACATGATTATTATTGCTAATCAAAGACTTAAAGAACTGTTCTAATGTCTAATAAGATAATTGGACAATTTGATTAGGAAACTTGTAATTTCATTGCATAATAACATGTCACTAAAAATTAGTCTTTTGTTTGTTTAATGAATTGACATAGATTAATATTTAGATAGCATTAAAAAAATCATGTGGTTATTTATTTGCTTAAAAATTGAAGATGAATCGATATTAAGTAGAGGTCATCAATGGGCGAATTTGGTTCATGATCTTATTCGTACCCTCACTTTCGAACTCAATCTATGGTTCATTGACCATTAATGGAGTCATGACGGAGAAATCTACATTGGATAAGTCCCAAAGTTGTCCCTACGATTTCCCAATATCCAATTCGGTTTATGAGTCTTCCTTTAAAGACTTGTTGGCGACTTCAAAACATTTTCAATAAAACCTTTACAATAAGGTAGTCAAATACGAGCTCAACCCGCATAGACAAATAAAAACACGCCTACACCGGGGCAACCAATTTCGAAAAAAACTGCTAATGTCGTCACTCTTCAAAGCGGTACACAGTATGATGCTCCACCTATGCCCACTGATGATCTGCCAACTACAGACAAAGGCGATGTAGTGACTGAAAAGGAAGGTAAAGATAGCTCAAAAGCTGAAATTGAGCAAGGAAAATGAGATGAAGTAGGAAAGCAAAAGGAGAAGGAACTGATTCTCCTACACCACAGTTACCTTTTCCCCACATGATGTAAAATTCTAAGGTCGATCAGCAACTTGGTAAGTTCATGGCCATGGTCAAGAACCTTGAGGTAACAGTTCCTTTTACTGATTTAATTTCTCAAGTACATGTATATGCTAAGTTTTTGAAAGACATGATGACTAAGAAAAGAGATTTTGGTGGTATAGATAGAGCTACTCTAACTGAAGAGTGCAGTGCTGTTTTACAGAATAAAATCCCACCAAAACACAAGGATCCGGGTAATTTTCCCATCCTTTATCATATAGATGCTTTATTTATTGATAAGGCTTTATGTGATCTAGGAGCTAGTGTATCTATTATGCCTTCATCTATATGTAATAAACTGAACATGGGAGTTTTAAAGTGCACATAGATTACTTTGCAAATGGCCGATCGTTCTATGAAATATCCTTTGGGTATTATAGAGGATGTACCTATTCGGGTGGAAAAAATTTACATACCTCTGGATTTTGTTGTCTTAGACATGGAAGAGGATAGTCAAATCCCCATCATCTTGGATAGACCCTTCTTATGTACTACAGGTGCTGTTATAGATGTTAAATTTGACTATCTGACTTTGAGTGTTACATTGGTGATGTGACGTATCATATTTATATATAGTTTTTAGGTGCATTTAGGTTGCATTTAGAGCATTTAGATTTATAATTAGGTTCAATATTGCATTATATTCTTAAGTTATGCTATTCTACTCCTATTTGGTGTGTTTTCGTGTATTTGATGAATTTCAGTTAATGAATACATATTTGGAGTATAATTAGCTAAACTTGAGGATTAGGAGCATTGGGAAGGAAGATACATTGCATAAGGAACGTTTGAAGTATAATTAGTACAAGTTTGAGCAAAAACAAAGCGGAAAATCATTAGAAGAAATGTAAAAAAGGAGTCACGTCTACTCTTTTGATCATAACTTTTGATGTGCTTCTGATAATTTAATGATTCTAGTGGACATGGAAACTAGACTTGAAGATTTTTCCAACGATAGGTGGCACGCTTCGAGAAGACTTCTAGTCAAGGAGTTATGCCTTACAGATGTTTGGGTTGATTCTGCTGGATACTGTTTTCGTACACGCGGATCACTAATTTTGCCTATTTAATGAATATTTCGGCTTTCCTTATCTTGTAACTTACTTTCCTTGTTATATTAGGTTACCTAGTATTAATTAGATGGAGAACAACTCTTCTTCTCCCTTTCTCTCTCTTTCACGTTATTTTATTCATAGTTTAGTTTTCTTGTTCTTTTTCTCTCTAGCTTTAGTTGCAAACCCTAGTTTTTCATGTTCTTCATTAATTCATGAGTTTTATTAGTTTCTTTCAGTGATTTCTTTAATTATGTTTTCTTTTCTAGATGTATTTTTTATTCTTTATGTCATGATTGAGTAGTTTTTATTTTTAGGGTTTGGGAATCCATGTTTATGTGCTATGAATCTTGATTGATGGTTTGATTTGTCATTGATATCTCTAATTGATTAGTGTTTTTATTGTTAATCTTGCATCCTGATCAATTGTTTGATTAAATCTTGCTAATAAGAGTTAGAATTGAAAGATCACTTTTAGAGGCTTCCCTACAATTAGCAAATCTGATTATGTTAGCGACCGTACTGCATATGTTTATTTGAGAGCGTTAAGACCCAACCGTAGGATTAACTTGTGCTCTAGATATCTGATTACCATTGCCCTAGATCTTTTTAGTGTGGTTTTCGTATTTTATTAGTTTAGAACCTTAATTCTCATATTTTTGATTTTGTTTAGTTTCTCCATACTTTAGAAGTTAGGTTAAAATAACCATCTCCCTGTGGATTCGACCCTACTTACCCTACTACATTGTTAGAAGGTTTTGCAGGAATGATTTTTGACAGGTGTACGACAGCCTATCATGATGATACTGTTACTTTTAAGCTAACCAATGCTATTAAGTTTCCTATGCTTGAGCACACATGTAGCAGGATTGATGTACTAGAGGAGATTTCTGGAGGTGATTTTCAAAATTTTCTGTCAAATGACCCATTGGAGACATTTCTTGATTTGGATGGCCTTGACACTGATGAGGTCACAGATTGTGAGGTAATGAAGACTATTTATTCTACTTCTGAGCCGTAAGTCAAGAAGCTAGAACTGAAACCTTTACCTTCCCACCTCAAATATGCATTTCTTGATGATAATGAGGAATGCCTTGTGATTGTCATTACTAAACTCACATATAGCCAGCTTTCACAGCTTCTTATGGTGCTTCACATGCACCAAAAGACTATTGGGTATCATATTGATGATCTTAAGGGTATTAGCCCTGATTTCTGCATGCATATGATAAATTTGGAAGAGAATGACCGCCCTTGCATACAACCCTAAAGACTTTGAATCCTAATATGCAAGAGGTAGTGAAGAAGGAAATTATGAAACTCCTTGATGTGGGCATCATCTACCCCATCTCAGATTCTAAGTGGGTGAGCCCGGTTCAAGTGGTTCCTAAGAAGAGGGACTACTGTTGTTAAAAATGATAAGGATGAACTTATTCCTACTCATACTGTTACAGGTTGGCGTATGTGTATTGACTACCGCAAATTATATACAACCACCTTGAAATATCACTTCCCCCTCCTTTTTATTGATCAGATGCTTGAAAGATTAGCAAAGCATAACTTTTTCTGTTATTGGGATGGATATTCAGGTTTCTTTCAAATTCCCATTCACCCAGAAGATCAGGAGAATACGACATTCACATATCCTTATGGCACATTTGCATAGCACAAAATGCTATTTGGTTTGTTTAATGCCCATGCTACATTTCAGAGATGCATGATGGCCATTTTCTCTGATTTCATGGAGAATATCATGGAGGTATTCATGGATTATTTTAATGTTTATGGTTTTGACTTCGATGTGTGTTTGCATAATCTCTCTAAAATTCTGAAACGCTGCTATGAGGTTAATTTGGTTCTAAACTGGGAAAAGTGCCACTTCATGGTCAATGAAGGAGTGGTACTTGGACACCTCATATTTGAACGTGGCATCCAAGTGGACAGAGCAAAAATTAAGGTGATTGAGAAACTTCCCCCTCCCGTGAATGTCAAGAGAGTGAGGAGATTTCTTGGCCATGCGAGTATCTATCGCAGATTTATAAAAGATTTTTCTAAAATTGTGAAAACCCTTACTCAGTTGTTGCTCAAGGATGCCGCATTTGATTTTACTGATGCTTGTATGGAGTCTTTTGACAGGATTAAGGAAGCATTAATCACCTCCCATATCATACAACCTCCAAATTGGAACCTTCCGTTCGAGATTATGTGTGATGCTAGTGATTATGCAGTTGGCGCAATGCCTGGCCAACGGAAGAACAAAGTACTCCATGTCATCTACTATGCCAGCAAGACATTGGATGAAGCTTATGTCAATAATGCTACTACAGAGAAAGAACTATTGGCTATTGTTTATGCTCTGGATAAGTTTCAAACTTACCTCATAGGTTCGAAAGTGATTGTCCACACTGAATATGCTGCACGGAAGTATCTATTGGCTAAGAAGGAAGCTAGGCCATGACTTATTCGATCGATACTACTGTTACAAGAGTTCGATTTGGAGATCTGCGACAAAAAGGGTGCTGAGAATGTAGTTGCAGATCATCTTCCTGATTGAGATTTGAGTCCAGTGTCGACGATCCTATAGATGATTCTTTTCCTGATGATCATCTCTTTGCTGTGTCTACTCCATCCCCATGGTACGAAGATTTTGCTAACTATTGTGATGGTGGTTCTCATCCTAATGATTGGACTTACCAGCAGCGCAAGAAGTTTTATCATGATGCTAAGCGCTACTTTTGGGAAGACCCTCTCCAGTACAAGAAGTGTTCATGTGGGTTGTTTCGACGATGTGTTGCTGATTGGGAGATAGCTGGGGTCCTACAACATTGTCATAATATTCCCTCTAGTGGACATCTTAGTTCACATGCCACAACTTATATAGTTCTACAAAGTGGTTTCTACTGGCCTACTATCCTCAAAGATGCCCATGCATTTTGCCTTTCCTGCAATGAGTGTCAACGAACGGGAAACATTTCAAAGAGACAGGAGATGCCATAGATGAGAATTTTAGAGATTGAGCCCTTTGATGTATGGGGCATTGATTTCATGGGACCTTTTCCTTCTTCTTGTGGGAATAAATATATCTGAGTAGTTGTGGCTTCACCTACTAATGATTCCAAGATGGTAATGAAGCTCTTTAAGAAGATTATCCTTCCTCGTTTCGGAGTCCCGAGAGTCTTGATCAGTGTGGGGGGTCTCACTTTCATCAAATGACCTTCAAAGCTTACTAAAGAAGTATGAGGTCACTCACAAGACTGGCTTGACTTATCATCCTCAGACTAGTGGCCAAGTTAAAGTCTTCAGTCGTCAGATCAAGCGCATCCTAGAGAAGGTGGTTAATAACTCAAGGAAGGACCGGTCACAAAAGTTGGATGATTCTCTGTGGGCACTGTGAACAACCTCTAAGAACCACTCCATATTGGTTGGTATATGGCAAGGCTTATCATTTACCAGTTGAAATGGAATATCTCTCAGCTTGGGCAGTAAAGAAATCAACATGGATTTAGAAGCTGCAGGTGATCAATTAAATGAGCTAGATGAGCTTCGACTTGAAGGATACGAGAATCACTAGCTTTACAAGGAACATATGAAGAAATTTCATTACAAGATGATTGAGAAGCATGAATTTCGTGTTGGTGACAAGGCCATGTTGTATAATTCAAGACTAAGACTTTTCCCTGAAAAGTTTAAGTCAAGGTGGTATGAGCCTTTTGAAGTCAATAATGTGAAGGCACATGGAGCCATTCAAGTGGCTAATGGAGAGGGGACGAAGTTCAAAGTGAATGGGCAGCGTCTGAAGCTGTACCATGAGGACGCTTTCACTGGTCAAGTGGAGGTTATCTACCTCGAAGCTCCCCCAGTTTAAAGTCTAAGGTACTATGGTCGGGCAGGACCTATTTAACCAATGCTTTGTGGGAGGCAACCTGTTTTTCTTTTATTGTTTTCTTTACTAGTTGAGGTTACTTTTCTTTTTTTTAGAGAGGCGAAAGAGAGTACTGATTTTTGGACGAGCTTAGTGTGTGCAGGGAGTCAACATACTAAGTGGGGAAAATTTTAATGCAGAAAAAATTAAAGTTCAAAGTAAGTATGCCCGGTTGACTGGGGGGTCCGCCCGACCGAGCCAGCTGAACTTCGCCCTACCGGGTTATTTAACCTGACCAGGCACTATTGAAAAAGTTGAGAAAAATAGTACTTTCGCTCGGCGCACCGAGAGTACTCGCCCGATCGGGCGCGATTGCAAATCTAGATAACATAACTTCAATAATTTGGCTAAGTAAATTATCCCGGTTGCCTAGGCAGGTTCGCCCGACCGGGGCAGCTAAAGTTCGCCCCACCGAGCTTTATTCCGCCCAACCTGACACATGCAAATCTGGAGAGGAAGAAAACAAAAAAAATCCAGTTCGCCCGGTCGACTGGGCGGGTGCGCCCGACCGGGCCGTTTCTTATTTCGCCCAAATCCGAGCCTTCTTCGGTTTTAACGGTCGAGCCTTGATTTCTTTCACTTCCTTTCATCTTCTCCCACTCTTCACCCTCTCCAAAACCCCCTTCTCTCTCCTCCAACCTCCATAGCTACACTTCCTTCCTATCTTCATCGCTCATAAATTTCTTCTTCCCCACTCAAATTTTCTCCATCTTCCATAACTTTTCTTCATCTTTTCACACAAAAACCCCATATTTTCTTCATCTCACCTCACATTACTTCACCTCCCCAAAAAAAAACTTCATCTTTTCAACATGTCTAGAAGACCCAACAAGCGAAGGCAACAAGAATGGGGCGAATCAAGCACTCAAATTTTACCAGATCCGCACTTCCCTCAGGTAATTTTTAAAGATTTGGAACAAAAAGAAAGATTTAGAAAACTCAAATACCGAACAATTTCCCCTATCCGATTTGTTGATCCAAATTGTTTGCATGCACTTGGTATCTACGGTGAAACAAAAACTTTGTTTGAGAAACTGGGTTTGGGTTCTATGTTTGGTAAATTTTATTGGGCCTATTCAAATCTTATACTTCAGTTTTTGAGTTCCTTGGAAGTAGGAAAGAATAATCAAGCTATCTGATCCGCCTTATAGGTGAGGATCGGGAGATTACCTTAGGCTAATTAGCTGCAATATTTAGCCTGCCTGTTACATGTGACACTCGACCCCCTCCCCATGTCAGCATTGCCGCTTTGTGGGAGGCATTTACAGGGGATTATGAGTGTCATCACATGACTGCTGACCATCTGCATTTTTCCAGTCTTCGTTACTCGCAGTGATTTTTAAGCTGGACCCTTTTTGGGCGTGCTGAGCCCCAAACCTGTCAAAAGCAAGAGATTTTTCTAATGGGCAACTACTTGTTCCCCAACCTTGAGTATTCTCCCTTTCCAATTTGTATCCCAACTTAAGAAGACTGCCGCTGTTTTTCCTATGATATGTGAGGACGACACCTCTAAGGGACAACCCATTGTTTTGGGCGGCTTCATTACCGCCAGTGTTGTTCACTTTGGGTATGTGCAGGACATAAAAATGCAGTGTGTTGTCCGGCTAAGATTTGCTTAGACTATCTGACCAATGCAAAGTGGATAACTGCTCAGTCCGCGAGCAAGTTTCAGTGGTTGATTGCTAGGAAGAAGTCTATCCTTCTCCCTGACCCTGCTCAAACCCACCAAGAATCTAGTACTGGGTCTTATCTCGTTCTTATGCATGGCAAAGACCGCATTGCTCAGCGACCTATACACACATACCATAGGCAGCTAGTTCGGGAGGGCTCGTCTTCTTCCGCACCTATTGACCTTATGATGGCGGTTTTTAACAGCCTCGAGCAGGGGCAGCACACCCTCACCTCTCAGATGGGATGCCTTGAGCTTGGTCAGGCTACCATCCAGACTTACCTGACCTAGTTGGATACACGTTTGACCATCGTCGAAATCGACATACCCTATGTCCTATACCCCATATACAATGATTATTTTCAGAAGGGGCTTCTTGCTCATGATGCCACCCATCCTTCATGGTACACACCAGAGGAGCCCACTGACCCTAGTGGTGTGCCCCACTTTGGGGGTACTACTAGCCACACTTCTTCTTTTGGTGATACATGTGGTAGCACTGGAGGTTTTGCTGCAGATGAGTCCGGTGATGATGCTGATGAGAGAGTCCTTTCCTTCCTTCTTGTTGTAATGAGGTCATTGTCGAGTTTAGCTTGGGGGGAGGATCTGTGCAAGTACACCTCCCTCTATTTACTGCTTTCTTAGTATAGTTAGTATAGTTTATTTCTTTCCTATATTAGAAAAAAAAAACATAAAATAAAAATACGAGTTTGACATGAACATCTGAGTTGCATGATTGTTTCTTTGTGCCCCGATGTTTTGAACGACTATTGTGACTCTTAATCTTTGATAGTTAGCATGAGGAGTTGTTAGTCGTGATTTAATTTTCAATCTTCCATGACCCTCTATTGCATGATACTTGTGCCACTTGCATTGATTGTGGAGCTAAGTTGGTTAGACTGCGAGATTATTTGAGCCATGGATGCCTATCTTTCATCTAGTCTTCCTTATATGTTGTATGATTAGTTCCTCAGTTGTGATATTAATATTGGTTTTGATCCTGTACTCTTTGAAATTTAATGTGCATATATTTTGACATAAATGAGGCATTCTTTTATAATTTCTAGCTCCAGAGTTGTGGTTGATTACATTATTCCATCTCTAGCTCTGCTGGAGCCTTTCTGACCGTTTATGATTACTAACCTTCATTACAAGCCCATAGCCTTGTTTGATTATTTTCCTAAGCCTAGCTTGGGAGACCATTCGTGAGTGATTGGTTTGTTTTGATAGTTATGTATGCTTTGATGTGTGCTAGTTGGAGTTAGATTATGATGAGACTATAATTGACTTGAGACTGTATATAAGAAAGAAGAGATCAATTTCAACAAAAATAAATCAAGAAAGAAAAAAGAAAAGAAACAAAAAGGTTAAAAATTGAATAAAGTGAAGTTTGAAAAGAAAAAACAAGTTCAAAGAAAGTGAAAATGGTGTTGGATTTGAGAAAAATGTGAGTGATATTTTGGAGATGTTGGTAATTGGAGTTATGAGGGCCTCCATGGCCTAGTTTGGCTAGTCTATGCTCCTCCATGCTTGGTTTATCCACTACATTGCCAAACTATTTCCATACCTTTAACCTCCAGCCCCATTACAACCTTTAAAAGTCCTCATAATCTTTAGGTGTTGTATTATTGGATTAAAAGTGAGTCATGGGATCCAAGCTAAAGAGTAAGTGCCATTTCTGAGTCGACTGAACACACGAGAATAGTGAGCTAGGATGGGACATATGGTGGGAATGGGGAGCGATTAGGCACATCTTTAGCCTGCCACAAAAATGAGAGGAGTGTCCCCTTAGTGAGCACCATCTTAGTATTTGCATGACATGCGTAGTGACCTTGCTTGATTGTCTTTCTCAACGATTGGTTGTTGGATTGATATGATTGATTGATGATGATGCATGCCTTCTTGATTGATTTTGAGTCCATTGATGTTTTTAAACTGGATTTTCTGTGGGGTGAAACAAATTTCTTGTTGTAACTCATTTGTGTTGTTTTGTTTAGGGACAAGCAAAAAGTTAGCTTGGGGGATTTTGATGTGTCTATTTTATATAGAGTTTTTAGCCCCATTTCCTTAGTATTGAGTAATGTTTTGAGCTCTTTTGAGCTCGTACTTGTGTGATTTGATATGGTTGGGCTTGCTTTTGTTCCATTATGTTTTATCGTGCAGATTATGCTTTTCATGCTTTAATCTAGCCACGGAAGAAAAGTCTGATGATCACACATTGCCCATAACAAATCCAAGAAGCAAGTCAAGAGGTTTGGTGAAAGAATTCACGTCAAAAGCTGAAGAAAAGCCCTCGCCTGGTCGACTGGGCGAGCTATGTTCTCTTAGTGCATTTGGCTCGACGGACCGGGCGAAAAAGGCTCCAGAAATGCTTGCGCGCCCGATCGGGCGGCCTTGCCCGGTGGACCATGCGTATATCCAGCTGAAGTCGTCGAAGAAAATCACCGCTGCTGCGTCGGGCAGTTTGGCCTAGTCGACCTGCCGGTTTCTCGGGATGTGTAATTTTAGTGTTTTTTAGCCGGTTTTGCAAACACTATATATAGGATTTCAGTAATTTCGTTCAAACTATCTTATATTCCTCGTTTATTAGGTTTAAACACTTAGTTTTCTCTCTAGCTTTGTATGCGTCCTACTCTTTGAAGATTTATTAAAGATCGTTGATTTCATTTCCATTTTTCTTCAATTATTCGGTATTATTTCTTACTTAGTTTAATTTGATGAATTCCTTCACTTTGATTGTGTTTATTATGTTCTTTAATATCATGAATGAGTAGTCTATTTCTAGGGCAAAGTGAGGGAAGCCATGTTTATACCTCTTAGATTATGATTTAAAGTTCTTCAATGTTTGGATTGAATTAGAGTAATTCCTATTGATTTATTATCATTGTTTGATTCATATAATTGCACAATATCATAAGTTATCATCTAGCTAATAGGAGTTAGAATTGAAAGATCGCAGTCATTAGAGGCTTGTTGCAATTGGTAAATCTGATTATGTCAGCGACCGTACTGCATATGTTAATCTAAGAGTGTTAAGACCCGACCGCAGGATTAACAAAATACTCTAATTACTCATCTCTCAATCTAAGTATTATTGAATTGTATTGTTATGATTGAATTGGTATAAGCATGGTGGACCGAACGGATGCACTAGATTTTAATATTTGATTTACATCCATATCTGATTTAGTTTACTTTAGTACTAGTTATTACTTATCCATGAATCTTTCTCCTGAAATAGTTAATTGATTGAACATCAATCTATAGAAAACCTCTCCCTGCGGATTGACCCGTATTTGCTAAGTCTCAGCTAACAACAGACACCGTGCACTTGCGGTATTACTTTTTGAACTCATAAATTGTCAAAATAAGTATGGATATGTTGAAATATATGGTTGAAAATGTGGATGAGTATGAAAATGCTCAGGTGAATACAAATTTACGATAAAATTAAATAAGTTCTATAAACTTTACATAAGTACAATAGTTTTATTATAAGTATAGAAAATCATTTCCTTATAACTTCACATTGTCAAAGTAACTTAGACATCATAATATAATCAAATACTCACGTTGAAAGTATGAAAAAGAGATATTTACAAGAGACTATACATATTCACAAATCATCATACACATTTGTGTAAATAACTGATATGTCAATAATATGTATTCCCCATGTATACTCATTTAGAAATAAAAACTATACACATCTGCAGATAAAATCATCAGCAAAAATATCATATTCATTTAAAATATTCATTTACAGAAATTATACACTTACTTATTTAAAAAGATACATACTAAATTGGAGTGAATGTACATAGAGCTATGCATGCTTTGCATAGCTCTATGTACACTCAAGACCGAATAAGTTTGTATTTGATCGAACATGTATGTATATTTTTCAATGAATAAGATCTTTTCAAATGAGTGTGTATCTTATTAAACGAGTTTGCATATTTTCAAAAGAGTCTGTATCCTTTCAAATGAGTATGTATCAAATCAAATGAATATTCTAATCAAATGAGTAAGTGTCCTTTTAAAGGAGTATTAATTTTACATTAAATTTTACAAATGAATACTCAAATATTCAATTGAATACCTAAATTTTCAAAATGAGTGCATTTGTTAAAAAAAAAAGTGTCTGAGTTCAAACGTGGATTTATTGTTTGAAAGAGTATGAACATTTTGAAGTGATTACAAAATTAGGATCAGATCAATTACATAAACTTCCATATTGAGTACAATAAGTTTTAAATTTCTGATTGTTGACCTTATTTGCATTTTCAATGTAATTATATTATCTACTACTTGAATTGTGAGGTTAGTAAAGGATGAACCCTCGTATATGGATCTATAATAACCCAATCACCATAAAATTTTGTGTATACCATTTTAAGAGGCTGATTTGATTTACATTTTGAGGAGGTGACAAAATATATAACACATTTTTTGGTAATTTAAGCCATAAATCTGCTCTTAGTTTGGTTTGGAAAAAGTGGAACATCCATGAGAAACTTATTATACGAGGGCGAGAAACCTACAAACCAGCCCTTGCAAACCAATTGAGCTGCTGGAAGATATATTACAAGATCTAAGAATTTGTTGATTTTCTTTGAAGAATCCTCCAAGATTTCCCATTTCAGCCTGTTTTTGGTTTTCTCTCTTTTTTTTTTCTTTTACAGCTTCAAGATTTTTTTTCAGGTTCAATAATTTTTCTCACAGTTTTTGTTCATTCATTCTTTTAGGGAGTTTCAGACAAATAGGAAAAAGATAAATAAAAAGAGGAAGAGAAAGGAAGGGCAAATAAATTATTTATTTCTTGTGATTTTTTGACGTTGACGTGAAAGTATATATAAATACTACTATTGTTTTCAAACTGTAAAAACCAAGGTTATATCATATTATGTAGTTAACCGTAGTTAAATTTTTGGTACACATTTGATAATCAATTTTCAGATTATCACATCTTATGATTATTATGTCTTTATTGCTACTATCATCTATTCATATTGTTATAATCATGAAAAATAGTGTGAGTAGTTTCAAAAAGGAAAAGTAGCACAAGTTATTTGTTTCTTTTTTTTGTTTTTTGCTAAGCATTTACTAATTTTGTTCAGGTTAGTGTGACAATAACTCATATTTATTTTGTTAGAATAATTATACTTTGATCGGGTTTATATAATCTCTAAAAAAATTAAACAATGTAAGAAATAAAATTAAGTTTTATTTAAAAAATAAACTTTAAAAATGGACCTCGAACCGAAAACAAAACTTTTGGACCAAAGACCGGACCAAAAATTTCTTTTTCCGGTCTCGATACGTCATTTGGACCCTAGGGGTGGGTAAGAGTCAAAGTTGTTTCTTTATTACTATTTGAGTACCCCTTGAAAAAGGAGAAAAAAATATAAGTTTGAGGAATCTTGACAATTTAAGAAGTGTATTAATTAATATGGGATGAACAAAAATGAAAAGTGTATCAATTAATATGGGATAGAGAGAGTACAATTTTGTCGAAAAAGTGGCCTACATTATTTTTATTTGTTAAATATCACCATAAATAACATACTTATAGAAAAATCTGCCTTGTCATGGATCCTAGCAAAGAAGTCAACAATTCAATCAATAATTTTGCCCTTTTCCTCCTTGTGAGAATTAATATTGTTAGTTAAGTAACAACAAACGGTGAAATATTATTCAAAAGTGTTAGAGATTGTAATTAATAGTGATACAGTTATATCAATTGTAGAAATGGTAGAATTAGATATAGCAAATTTTTTTAAAAAGTCATTATTAACAATTTTTGTGGAAAAATACAGAGTATTTTGGTTCAATAGTTGAGTACAGTTCACGGTTCGGTTTAGGGCTAAGAACGGTTCACGATCCGGTTCAGTGCTAGGGTCGGGCCGGTTTCCTCACCCATCGATTTGGCCCATGAGAACCCGTTTAGTTGTGCGGTTTCATCTGGTGGTCCGATCTGGGTCGGTCTTCTTGCTGGTCGGTTCAAGGATGGGTCCGGTTACGCCCGTCCAATGGCCACCTGTAGTTAGAATACTGAGTTGCATATATCATATGCACATCAATGAGAATAGCAGCAAGTTATCCTTCTAAATCTCAAACAGTTTTCAAGTAATTTCATGGTACCAGAGCCAAGAAATTGTGCCCCATCTCTTCCGGTTATTCCGCTGTCTTTGCCGTCTGTATTTGTGCAGCGTGGCAAATGTTTTCGGCGGTTTTGACAGCGGTATGAAGCTGTCTCTTGATGGTTGTTTCGCCACGTGGTATTTTATTTTATATTTTTTGTCTCATACATCCCTCTCCTTATGGATGGCGTTAGTGGCAAGAAGATACCACAATTAATTCATGATTGTTCCTCCGTTTATTATTTACATTGGTCCTTTATGGCCTTGTCTAAGTATCTTTTATTGTGGGATAAATACGATGTTTGGTTTAAGACAATTCTTAATGCCTTGGGAGGTCGTAACAAGTTGGTTTTTGTTAATAATAATTTCTTGCAACCTAATAATAAAAATCATCTGAATATTCAACCTAGAAATCCAATAACTCTACCATTTTTGCTTGGATTTTTAATTATGTTGACATCACCATTCAACAGAGTATTGTGTCTCATAAAATTGCTACTGAGATGTGGCAAGATCTAAAAGAACGGTATATTATCCTCAATGGTCTTGTATTAATCAGTAAAATCTAAATATCATCTTCTTCATTCCAAAAGGATGTCCATTGTTGCATTCTATAACAAGTTTAAAGGTTTGTGGGATGAATTGTATGGATTCGATGATCTCACTTGTGGTTGTGTGTGCGCGGCTGCCGCTAAGCTCAGTGCCTGGACTATCAATGATAAAGCTCACGACTTGGGTCTTGATGATGCTGATTACGGGGCTTTGTAGACTCAAATTTTTAGTATGGCTCCTTTACCAATCATCAACAAAGCCTTCTCAACGACTGTTCAAGAAGAACATCACTACTCTATTGTTCGGGCTCGTGACACTATGCCCAAAGTTACGAGTTTTGCAATTCAGTCCTCAACTCCTAATCTTAGTGCCTCGAGTAACTCACCGTTAAGTGCATTTTTTATGGAAGGTTGGGCCACTATTATGAGTGTTGCTATCAATGTAATGGTTTTCCATCAGGTTCTTGTAGTCGAGGTAAGGGCCATGGGGTTGTGGCAGAGGGGGAACAGCACCACGCACTGGTCGTGGGTTCAAGCAACAACCATCCTTTATTGCCCTACTTGCTACGGCACATGTTGCACATTCGTCTTGTCCATTCGATTTCTCTGTCTACGTGACTAAGCCAACGCCTATATATCCTGGGTCTTACCTCCGATTAGATGCAGAAGTTCTTGAGCTTCCTTAATTCATCTTCTACATAACGAGTATTGGGTATGTTTCTTGGTTAATTAATAGTGGCGCCTCTCACCATATGACTGGTACTCGGTCCTTGTTATTTGATTATCATGACTTGCCACCTTCTCCTGGTAGCCTTCCCGGTGGAGCTCAAATCGCCTGCTATTTTGCAAGGCAGTGTGTCTCTTAGTTCTAAATTGGTTATGTGAAATGTTATTTATGTTCTAGATACAACTGTAGTTTAATTCAAACCACTACGTACTATTTTGCAAGGTAGTGTAAATCGTAGTTCCAGATTGGTTCTCCGGAATGTTCTTTGTGTTCTAAATACTTAATTCATGTTAATTTCTATTGGCAAACTAATATCTAATTCTCATTGTATTGTGACTTTTAATGGTCGTCTATGTTATCGAATACCAAATTATGATAAGTGACATTTATATCACATTTTGGGGTAATTTTTAGTTTATTATATTTATTTCATCTATTTTAATCTTTATACATTCTTTTTATATTTCCTAGCTTAGTTAGAGATTTTAGTGTTTTTTTGTTAGTTTTTAGCTCTTAATTTCTTGATTTATTTACTTCCATTATTTTAGTGATTTTATAGTTAATTTAGTTTAATCTTCGTAATCAAGTTTTCTATTTTATATCCATTTAGTTACATTTATTTTCTATTGGTTAGGTGATTGTTCATGGCACGATACACAAGTTTCAAGGTTCGAGAGCGAGTTGCAAGCTGTAAATTGATGTCATTTGAAGCTATTTTATCCTCCACCACACATTACCCAAAACCTACACCACAATCGTCCCCTGACTTCACCATCACAACCAACCAAACAAGTTGCTCTCGCTTCGTCTCATCATCACCTCTGCAGCATCCCCAACATCACAACACACCATCACCAACCTTCACTTCCCCTCACAACCACGACCCAACACACCACACAATAAACCATCCACTTTGCACCAACTCTCGCTTTCCATCACGCAATCAGCACCACTCAAAACTCACTCACCTCAGTAACATCACAAAACCCAATACCGGCCAGCACCACCTTCATCAACATCTGTACTACACCAACCACATCTCCTCACCAACAACCTCAACCTTCACTTTCAACTCCTCCCAACTCCAACAGCCAGCATGAGACACTCTCACGCAGCTCTCTCACTCTCGTTTAGCAGAGCACACAACCCTTAAGTGAGCTGCTCACGCAGCCCTTAAGTGAGCTAAGCCCCATAGTCTATTGGTTGTGCCTGCGATTGGCTACTCCAGCTGTAGACTCTGTCTAAGTGAGCTGATTGTTTCACTCAAATGGAATACTGCATGCTATTGTAGCCGCAACTCCTTTTCTCTTCATTCATTTCATTTAGCTTGGTTAATAGACGATTTAATCAAAATGGAATACTGCATGCTATGGTATTCGTTGGCTTTTGAAAAGAAACATAAAAGAAAAGCAAATTTATTCCATCAGCTCCATTTCCTTTCTCTTCCTTCGTGTCACTTGGAGGGAATGACACCCATTTGCTTTATTGTCAAAATTCTAAGGTTCACCACACAAATTAAGCTCCAATTCCTGGAGATCACAATCCTGAAGATTGTGGTATCAATTTTACCAAAAAGAAAACAAAACAGAAAATGAAGAACCAAGGAAGAACCCTTAAGTTTTCTCTCTCCTCTGTTTTCGTCAAGCTGTTGTGTCAATTATCTCCAACATGAAACCCAATTTTGCTCTTTGTTTCTGCATCAACGTTGTAGATCTCTTCGAGTTATTGAATTTAGGTACAAAAATCGCCCAATTTGGAGTTCGGAGCTATGAGTTACGCCCTTCGCTAGCTCAGCACTGCTGCTGTACTTTGTGTTGCGCTGTTTGCCGTGTTTGTCTGGTGCTCCTTCATTACTTTGTGTCATTCCCTCTGCTATGAGTGCACCTGATTTCTCATTGCTTCCAACTTCAATACTTTTGTTTTAGTAAAGGTAAAAGCTTTTCCTTTATTCTAATATACCTCAAGAACGTTGTTGGTATTTTGCTTTGGTTTCCAAATGGGTCAATTCTGTAATAACAAATAGGTCGGAAACACTTATGTTTCTTGAAATACGATTTGTAAGAAATATTTTAAAGGGACTTCGTATTGTTTTGGTTGGCTTAGCTCATGAACTGAGATAAAAAGTGGGCAAGGTACAGGTGGATGAAAATGATTCAAATATATGTTAAAATAAAAGTTAAGACCAGAAAAGGTCGAATATTCTGTTATGTTATGTTATGTTATGTTATGTTATGTTATGTTATGTTATGTTATGTTATGTTATGTTATGTTCTGCCAAAACCTGTACTTGCTAGCGATTGGTTTTAAGGAATTAAGCTATGCCAGCGGTATGTTTTAAAGGATGAGTTCTTTTCCGAACAATTACCAAGTTTGTTATTATATGAAAAACGTTTGCGAACTAAAATGTTTTGACGGGATGAAGTAAAGTTACTGAGCTTTCCGCTCATTTTAGTTTTTGTTTGTTTTGTATTTTCTTTAGTAATTTGTAGGTTTGAGTTGGGGGCTCGGTGTGGATCTTAAGAAAGAGTTTGGTCATGAAGTTGTAATTAGATTAATGATTCAGAGGTTGTATCTCGAAGTATTTGAGTATTTATTTAAGAAAAAATTATTCTTTTTTTGAGAATCGAGTAAAGAATTCTGTAATAAGATATTTGGTTTTAAAGTTGTTATGTTGTGGGCCCCTAACCCACAGGTCCAGGATCGATTTGTAAGGTTATGTTTCCGCTGCAAGTGAATGTCTAATTGTGGTTTATTAAAGTTAACTGAGGTTTGTGAATGCTAAGCATGTTTAGCTTGCAGCTCGGAAGTGCGGGTTGTTACAGTTGGTATCAGAGCATGGTTGTTTTAGAGTTGTCGTGATCTTCATATCATGGCATATGAGTTTGAGAAAGATATATGGGATTGTTCGAAATTGATTTGAGTTATTTGTTGGTTAAGAACTGAGGTATAAAGATTGAGATATTGAAGGTTTAGTATTAAGATTGAAAATTAGCAAAAGTGAAATGTTCTATTGGGGTTTTAGCTTTGAGTGGCTATTACAGAAGGACCGAATTATATTGATTAAGGTTGTGGAAAATTTGGATTCGGAATTGTTGATCATTTATTTGGGAAGTAAATCTTTTGAGGTATTAGAGTTCGGCTTTCAGCTAGGTTGGTTTGATTTTTGTGAAAATGTTTAATGTGCTGTACTTGTTTTGAAATGAGCCAAAGTTTTACATTTTCAAATTTCGAGGACGAAATTTATTTTAAGGGTGGTAGAGTGTAATAGCCCATATTTTTTAGCAGCTATCATTAGCTTATTAAATTTTAATATTTTATTAGCTTAATTGCCTATTGAAATTATTTTATTAAATATGGGTTAGTAGTTGATTATATTTGAGTTGTTTATTCGTTGGCTTTTGAAAAGATAAAGAAAAGAAAAGCAAATTTATTCCATCAGCTCCATTTCCTTTCTCTTCCATCGTGTCACATGGAGGGAATGACACCCATTTGCCCTCTTCGTTAAAATTCTAAGGTTCACCACACAAATTAAGCTCCAATTCCTGGAGATCACAATCCTGAAGATTTTGGTATCAATTTTACCTAAAAGAAAACAAATCACAAAATGAAGAACCAAGGAAGAACCCTTAAGTTTTCTCTCTCCTCTGTTTTCGTCAATATGTTGCGTCAATTATCTCCAACATGCCACCCAATTTTACTCTTTGTTTCTGCATCAAAGTTGTAGATCTCTTCGAGTTATTGAATTTAGGCACAAAAATCGCCCAATTCGGAGTTCGGAGCTATGAGTTTAGCTAGCTCAGCACTGCTGCTATACTTTGTGTTGCGCTGTTTGCCGTGTTTGTCTGGTGCTCCTTCATTGCTCTGTCTCGTTCCCTCTGCTATGAGTGCACCTGATTTCTCATTGCTTCCAACTTCAATACTTTTGTTTTAGTAAAGGTAAAAGCTTTTCCTTTATTCTAATATACCTCAAAAACGTTGTTGGTATTTTGCTTTGGTTTCCAAATGGGTCAATTCTGTAATTTTAAGAGTTTTGGCAAATTCAGTTTATGATTAGACTATAAATTGTTAGTTTTTGAAGCTATATGTGAATTTATTCCTGAGCTTAATCATTTTAGCAAGTAAAATTAGTTTAACATGTATTAAACTTTATTCTTCTAGGTTTTCCTATCCTAATTCAAATTCAGATTTTGGAACAGTAGGCTTTCCCCATCATTCTTGCTTGAAATAGGAAATTGAGTTGGTTCATAAAGTTATAAGAATGAAAATGCATTAATTTATAAGATTGGGTATAAGATATAAGTTGTGCAGGTTATAATAAGTTTATAATATCATGGATGATGAAGAGTGAGTTATTATGTTGGGTTAGTTATATCTTGTATTTAATAGGAAGTGTTCAGAAAGTGAAAGAGTCAAACTTCTATATCTAAACTTATGAGAAAGTTAATTATTGTTATTGTTGTAAGGTAATTATTGGAGAATTGTTGTGGTGATGTATATGATTCAAGCTATGATGAGATCAAGTTTATGATTGTTGGAGGTTGCATATAATGGTTCTTGAATTTATTTTGAAGTGATTATCGCATTGAGGTAACCTTTATGTTCAGCAAAATGTATTTAAATGCCCGTGAGTGCGTTATATTGCATTTTAGATATCATATATTGGTTATAGTCATGGCCATGGTTATAGATACATGAGTATGTGTTGAGTTGTGAATTATATTGATTGATCACAAAAGTATGTTTTGTTCTTTTATTGGAATTGGTCGGAAACACTTATGTTTCTTGAAATACGATTTGTAAGAAATATGTTAAAGGGATTTCGTATTGTTTTGGTTGGCTTAGCACATGAACTGAGATAAAAAGTGGGCAAGATACAGGTGGAGGAAAATGATTCTAATATATGTTAAGATAAAAGTTAAGACCAGAAAATGTCGTATATTCTGTTATGTTATGTTATGTTATGTTCTACCAAAACCTGTACTTACCAGCTATTTGTTTTAAGGAATTAAGCTATGCCAGCGGTATGTTTTAAAGGATGAGTTCCTTTCCAAACAATTACCAAGTTTGTTATTATATGAAAAACGTTTGCGAACTAAAATGTTTTGACGGGAGGAAGTAAAGTTACCGAGCTTTCCGCTCATTTTAGTTTTTGTTTGTTTTGTATTTTCTTCTGTAATTTGTATGTTTAAGTTGGGGGCTCGGTGTGGATCTTAAGAAAGAGTTTGGTCATGAAGTTGTAATTAGATTAATGATTCAGATGTTGTATTTCGAAGTATTTGAGTATTTATTTGAGAATAAAATATTCTTTTTCTGTGAATCGAGTAAAGAATTCTGTAATAAGATATTTGATTTCAAGTTGTTATGTTGTGGGCCCATAATCCACGGGTCCAGGATCGATTTGTAAGGTTATGTTTTTGCTGCAAGTGAATGTCTAATTGTGGTTTGTTAACGTTAATTGAAGTTTGAGAATGCTAAGCATGTTTAGCTAGCAGCTCGAAACTGCGGGTTGTTACAGTTGGTATCAGAGCATGGTTGTTTTAGAGTTATCGTGATCTTCATATCATGGCATATGAGTTTGAGAAAGATATCTGGGATTGTTCGAAATTGATTTGAGTTATTTGTTGGTTAAGAACTGAGGAATAGAGATTGAGATATTGAAGGTTTAGTATTAAGATTGAAAATTAGCAAAAGTAAAATGTTATATTGGGGTTTTAGATTTGAGTGGCTATTACAGAAAGACCGAATTATGTTGATTAAGGTTGTGGAAAATTTGGATTCGGAATTGTTGATCATTTGTTTGGGAAGCAAATCTTTTGAGGTATTAGAGTTCGGCTTTCAGTTAGGTTGGTTTGATTTTTGTTAAAATGTTTAATGTGTTGTACTTGTTTTGAAATGAGCCAAAGTTTTACATTTTCAAATTTCGAGGACGAAATTTATTTTAAGGGTGGTAGAGTGTAATAGCCCATATTTTTCAGTAGCTATCATTAGCTTATTAAATTTTAATATTTTATTAGCTTAATTGCCTTTTGAAATTATTTTATTAAACATGGGTTAGTAGCTGATTATATTTGAGTTGTTTATTCGTTGGCTTTTGCAAAGAAAAAGGAAAGAAAAGCAAATTCATTCCATCAGCTCCATTTCCTTTTTCTTCCTTCGTGTCACTTGGAGGAAATGACACCCATTTGCTTTCTTGTCAAAATTCTAAGGTTCACCACACAAATTAAGCTCCACTTCCTGGAGATCACAATCCTGAAGATTTTGGTATCAATTTTACCAAAAAGAAAACAAATCACAAAATGAAGAACCAAGGAAGAACCCTTAGGTTTTCTCTCTCCTCTGTTTTCGTCAATCTGTTGCGTCAATTATCTCCAACATGCAACCCAATTTTGCTCTTTGTTTCTGCATCAAAGTTGTAGATCTCTTCGAGTTATTGAATTTAGGCACAAAAATCGCCCAATTCGGAGTTCGGAGCTATGAGTTACGCCCTTCGCTAACTCAGCACTGCTGCTGTACTTTGTGTTGCGCTGTTTGCCGTGTTTGTCTGGTGCTCCTTCATTGCTCTGTCTCGTTCCCTCTGCTATGAGTGCACCTGATTTCTCATTGCTTCCAACTTCAATACTTTTGTTTTAGTAAAGGTAAAAGCTTTTCCTTTATTCTAATATACCTCAAGAACGTTGTTGGTATTTTGCTTTGGTTTCCAAATGGGTCAATTCTGTAATTTTAAGAGTTTTGGCAAATTCAGTTTATGATTAGACTATAAATTGTTAGTTTTTGAAGCAATATGTGAATTTATTCCTGAGCTTAATCATTTTAGCAAGTGATATTAGTTTAACATGTATTGAACTTTATTCTTCTAGGTTTTCCTATCCCGATTGAAATTCAGATTTTGAAACAATAGGCTTTGCCCATCATTCTTGCTTGAAATAGGAAATTGAGTTGGTTCATAAAGTTATAAGAATGAAAATGGATTAATTTATGAGATTGGGTATAAGATATAAGTTGTGCAGGTTATGATAATAAGTTTATAATATCATGGGTGATGAAGAGTGAGTTATTATGTTGGGTTAGTTGTATCTTATATTTAATAGGAAGTGTTAAGAAAGTGAAAGAGTCAAACTTCTATATCTAAACTTATGAGAAAGTTAATTATTGTTATTGTTGTAAGGTAATTATTGGAGAATTGCTATGGAGATGTATATGATTCAAGCTAAGATGAGATCAAATTTATGATTGTTGGAGGTTGCATATAATGGTTCTTGAATTTATTTTGAAGTGATTATCGCATTGAGGTAAACTTTATGTTCAGTAAAATGTATTTAAATGCCCGTGAGTGCATTATATTGTATTTTAGATATCATATATTGGTTATAGTCATGGCCATGGTTATAGATGCATGAGTATGTGCTTAGTTGTGAATTATATTGATTGATCACAAAAGTATGTTTTGTTCTTTTATTGGAATTGTACGGAAACATTTATGTTTCTTAAAATACGATTTGTAAGAAATATGTTAAAAGGACTTCGTATTTTTTTGGTTGGCTTAGCTCATGAAATGAGATAAAAAGGGGGCAAGCTACAGGTGGAGGAAAATGATTCAGATATATGTTAAGATAAAAGCTAAGACCAGAAAATGTCGAATATTCTGTTATGTTATGTTATGTTATGCCAAATCATGTACTTGCCAGCGATTTGTTTTAAGGAATTGAGCTATGCCGGCGGTATGTTTTAATTCATTTCCGAACAATTACCAAGTTTGTTATTATATGAAAAACGTTTGTGAACTAAAATGTTTTGACGGGATGAAGTAAAGTTACTGAGCTTTCCGCTCATTTTAGTTTTTGTTTGTTTTGTATTTTCTTCTATAATTTGCAGGTTTGAGTTGGGGGATCGGAGTGGATCTTAAGAAAGAGTTTGGTCATGAAGTTGTAATTAGATTAATGATTCAGAGGTTGTATCTCGAAGTATTTGAGTATTTATTTGAGAATACAATATTCTTTTTTTGGGAATCGAGTAAAGAATTCTGTAATATGATATTTGGTTTTCAAGTTGTTATGTTGTGGGCCCATAACCCACAGGTCCAGGATCGATTTATAAGGTTATGTTTTCGCTGCAAGTGAATGTCTAATTGTGGTTTGTTAACGTTAATTGAGGTTTGGGAATGCTAAGCATGTTTAGCTAGCAGCTCGGAAGTGAGGGTTGTTACAGTTGGTATCAGAGCATGGTTGTTTTAGAGTTGTTGTGATCTTCATATCATGGCATATGAGTTTGAGAAAGATATCTGGAATTGTTTGAAATTGATTTGAGTTATTTATTGGTTAAGAACTGAGGAATAGAGATTGAGATATTGAAGGTTTAGAATTAAGATTGAAAATTAGCAAAACTGAAATGTTCTATTGGGGTTTTAGCTTTGAGTGGCTATTACTGAATGACCGAATCATATTGATTTAGGTTGTGGAAAATTTCGATTCGGAATTGTTGATCATTTGTTTGGGAAGCAAATCTTTTGAGGTATCAGAGTTCGGCTTTCAGTTATGTTGGTTTGATTTTTGTGAAAATGTTTAATGTGTTGTACTTGTTTTGAAATGAGCCTAAGTTTTACATTTTAAAATTTCGAGGACGAAATTTATTTTAAGGGTGGTAGAGTGTAATAGCCCATATTTTTAAGCATCTATCATTAGGTTATTATATTTTAATATTTTATTAGCTTAATTGCCTTTTGAAATTATTTTATTAAACATGGGTTAGTAGTTGATTATATTTGAGTTGTTTAGTCGTTGACTTTTGAAAAGAAAAAGAAAAGAAAAGCAAATTTATTCCATCAGCTCCATTTCCTTTATCTTTCTTCGTGTCACTTGGAGGGAATGACACCCATTTGCTTTCTTGTCAAAATTATAAGGTTCCCCACACAAATTAAGCTCAAATTCCTGGAGATCACAATCCTGAAGATTTTGATATCAATTTTACCAAAAAGAAAACAAAACACAAAATGAAGAACCAAGGAAGAACCCTAAAGTTTTCTCTCTCCTCTGTTTTCGTCAATCTGTTGCGTCAATAATCTCCAACATGCAACCCAATTTTGCTCTTTGTTTCTGTATCAAAGTTGTAGATCTCTTCGAGTTATTGAATTTAGGCACAAAAATCACCCAATTCAGAGTTCAGAGCTATGAGTTACGCCCTTCGCTAGCTAAGCACTGCTGCTGTACTTTGTGTTGCGCTGTTTACCGTGTTTGTCTGGTGCTCCTTCATTGCTCTATCTCGTTCCTCTGCTATGAGTGTACCCGATTTCTCATTGCTTCCAACTTCAATACTTTTGTTTTAGTAAAGGTAAAAGCTTTTCCTTTATTCAAATATACCTCAAGAACATTGTTGGTATTTTGCTTTGGTTTCCAAATGGGTCAATTCTGTAATTTTAAGATTTTTGGCAAATTCAGTTTATGATTAGACTATAACTTGTTTGTTTTTGAAGCAATATGTGAATTTATTCCTGAGCTTAATCATTTTTGCAAGTGAAATTAGTTTAACATGTATTGAACTTTATTCTTCTAGGTTTTCCTATCCTGATTGAAATTCAGATTTTGGAACAATAGGCTTTGCCCATCATTCTTGCTTGAAATAGGAAATTGAGTTGGTTCATAAAGTTATAAGAATGAAAATGGATTAATTTATGAGATTGGGTATAAGATATAAGTTGTGCAGTTTATGATAAGTTTATAATATCATGGGTGATGAAGAGTGAGTTATTATGTTGGGTTAGTTATATCTTATATTTAATATGAAGTGTTAAGTAAGTGAAAGAGCCAAACTTCTATATCTAAACCTATGAGAAAGTTAATAATTGTAATTGTTGTATAGTATTTATTGGAGAATTGCTATGGAGATGTATATGATTCAAGCTAAGATGAGATCAAGTTTATGATTGTTGGAGGTTGCATATAATGGTTCTTGAATTTATTTTGAAGTGATTATCTCATTGAGGTAACCTTAATGTTCAGCAAAATGTATTTAAATGACCGTGAGTGCGTTATACTGCATTTTAGATATGATATATTGGTTATAGTCATATGCATGGTTATAGATGCATGTGTATGTGTTGAGTTAGTACATTGTGAATTATATTGATTGATCACAAAAGTATGTTTTGTTCTTTTATTGGAATTGTTCGGAAACACTTATATATGTTTCTTGAAATACGATTTGTATGAAATATGTTAAAGGGACTTCGTATAGTTTTGGTTGGCTTAGCTCATGAACTGAGATAAAAAGGGGGAAAGTTACTGGTGGAGGAAAATGATTCAGATATATGTTAAGAGTAAAGTAAAGACCAGAAAATGTCGAATATTTTGTTAGGTTATGTTATGTTATTTTATGTTATGTTCTGCCAAAACCTGTACTTGCCAGCGATTTGTTTTAAGGAATTGAGCTATGCCAGCGGTATGTTTTAAAGGATGAGTTCCTTTCCGAACAATTACCAAGTTTGTTATTATATGAAAAATGTTTGCGAACTAAAATGTTTTGACGGGCTGAAGTAAAGTTACTGAGCTTTCCGATCATTTTAGTTTTTGTTTTTTTTGTATTTTCTTCTGTAATTTGCAGGTTTGAGTTGGGGGCTCGGAGTGGATCTTAAGAAAGAGTTTGGTCATGAAGTTGTAATTAGATTAATGATTCAGAGGTTGTATCTCGAAGTATTTGAGTATTTATTTGAGAATACAATATTCTTTTTTTGGGAATCGAGTAAAGAATTCTGTAATATGATATTTGGTTTTCAAGTTGTTATGTTGTGGGCCCATAACCCATAGGTCCAGGATCGATTTGTAAGGTTATGTTTTCGCCGCAAGTGAATGTCTAATTGTGGTTTGTTAACGTTAATTGAGGTTTGGGAATGCTAAGCATGTTTAGCTAGCAGCTCGAAACTGCGGGCTATTACAGTTGGTATCAAATCATGGTTGTTTTAGAGTTGTCGTGATCTTCATATCATGGCATATGAGTTTGTGAAAGATATCTGGGATTGTTCGAAATTGATTTGAGTTATTTGTTGGTTAAGAACTTAGGAATAGAGATTGAGATATTGAAGGTTTAGTATTAAGATTGAAAATTAGCAAAAGTGAAATGTTCTATTAGCTTTGAGTGGCTATTACAGAATGACCGAATTATATTGATTAAGGTTGTGGAAAATTTGGATTCAGAATTGTTGATCATTTGTTTGGGAAGTAAATCTTTTGAGGTATTAGAGTTCGGCTTTCAGTTAGATTGGTTTGATTTTTTGAGAAAATGTTTAATGTGCTGTACTTGTTTTGAAATGAGCCAAAGTTTTACATATTCAAATTTCGAGGACGAAATTTATTTTGAGGGTGGTAGAGTGTAATAGCCCATATTTTTAAGCAGCTATCATTAGCTTATTAAATTTTAATATTTTATTAGCTTAATTGCCTTTTGAAATTATTTTATTAAACATGGGTTAGTAGTTGAATATATTTGAGTTGTTTATTCGTTGGCTTTTGAAAAGAAAAAGAAAAGAAAAGCAAATTTATTCCATCAGCTCCATTTCCTTTCTCTTCCTTCGTGTCACTTGGATGGAATGACACCCATTTGCTTTCTTGTCAAAATTCTAAGGTTCACCACACAAATTAAGCTCCAATTCCCGGAGATCACAATCCTGAAGATTTTGGTATCAATTTTACCAAAAAGAAAACAAAACACAAAATGAAGAACCAAGGAAGAACCCTTAAGTTTTCTCTCTCCTCTGTTTTCGTCAATCTGTTGCGTCAATTATCTCCAACATGCAACCCAATTTTGCTCTTTGTTTTTGCATCAAAGTTGTAGATCTCTTCGAGTTATTGAATTTAGGTACAAAAATCGCCCAATTCGGAGTTCAAAGCTATGAGTTACGCCCTTCGCTAGCTCGAAGATCGTCTTTGTACTTTGTGTTGCGCTGTTTGCCGTGTTTGTCTGGTGCTCCTTCATTGCTCTGTCTCGTTCCCTCTGCTATGAGTGCACCTGATTTCTCATTGCTTCCAACTTCAATACTTTTGTTTTAGTAAAGGTAAAAGCTTTTCCTTTATTCTAATATACCTCAAGAACGTTGTTGGTATTTTGCTTTGGTTTCCAAATGGGTCAATTCTGTAATTTTAAGAGTTTTGGCAAATTCAGTTTATGATTAGACTATAAATTGTTAGTTTTGAAGCTATATGTGAATTTAATCCTGAGCCTAATTGTAGGCGTGTTTTTTTTTCGCCTACGCGGTGTGTGCGCGTATTAGATTTGACTACCCCATTGTAAAGATTTTATTGAAAATTATTTTGAAAGAAGCCGCCAACAATTCTTTTTAGGAAGAATCATAAACCTAATTGGATATGGGAAAACTGTAGGGACAAATTATCCAATGTAGATTTCCCTGTCCTGACTCCATAGATGGTCAAAGTGAACCAAAGATTGAGTTCGGGGGTGAGGGTACGAATATAGTCATAATGAACCACATTCGCCCAAAGTTGGCCTCTACTAAATATCGATTCATTGCAAATTTTATGCCAAAGAATAATCATATAATGTTTTAAAGCATTTGCAGGGATATAACAGGGTAATAGGGCATTTTGTGGGGATATACCTCACTAATTTTTTTTTTGTGGTGATATACCAATCTAAATTTAAGTTTTGTTAAAGGTACCAAAAACAATATTTCCAGCAAGAAAATCAAATTTTCGGCCTTTGATTTGGTAGGAACTCGCGAGTGAGCCACAAATTGACAGCGAGGAAGTTGGAGGGAAATCAATGTAATAGAAGCAATTGAATATCACGCACTATACAAAGAGTAATTAAGCAAGTTAAAGGCCGAAAATTTCACTTTCTCGCCAGAAATAGTGTTTTTGGTACCTTTTAACAAAACTTAAATATTGGTTGGTATATCCCCACAAAAAAAAATTAGTGAGGTATATCCCCACAAAAAGCTCTATTACCCTGGTATATCCCCGCAAAAAACTCTAAAAATAATTAGTCTAGGTAGGTTCAAGAAACACATAAAAAGACTAATTATTTAGTGACAAGTTATTATGCAATCAATTTACAGGGAACCTAGCAGATTGTCCAAATTAATCTGATTAATATTAGAACAGTTCTTTAGGTCTTTGATTAGCAAAAATAACATGTGAGTGATAAAAGCAATAAGACATGGACAATCATATAATATGAACAGAGTGATCAGGCAAGCATATAATATACAAAGGCAGGAATAATGATAAAATAAAATAAAAGAAAGTATAGAAAAGAGGTGAGAATATACAGTAGAGCGATTTTGCATTAAAGATCTACATCAGGAAAGAAAACTGTTAGTAACTTCAATATAAAAATAATTTATTTCAGGACCCTCAGGATTATACCGTGGCTTGGGTCTGAGAGATTGACAACCTTTGGGACGAGCAATCGTGAAGCCTGAAAATCTGAATGTATGAAAGTATGTAGATTGAATGTATTTGTGTTTGAAAGGTATGAGTTTTGAAGGGAGAATATGTAATTTGTAGAGAGGTATTCACAATATATTTGTCGAGTTCGAAGTGTGTTAATGTGAAAAATCCATTCTTAAATCTGTACGGAAATCAGGCCTATTTATAGGGAAAACGACACTGCGCCTCACGCGCTAGCTGCGCCTGGCGCAGCTGACGTGGCAAGCGCATGATGTGGCATGACCAGTAAAAAGCGTACACGTGGTACACGCTTTTAAAAAAAGATAAGAAAGAAAATCCACGTCTCAAGAAGAGAACTGCGCTTGACGCATGACTCTTCATGAAACAGAAGTCTACGTGGCAATTCTGGTGCGCTTGGCACAGCCTATGTGCTAGGCGCAGCTTACGTGGAAGCCCATGTGTCTGGACACGTGCGCTCGGCGCAGGCCTTGTGCTCAGCGCAGCGCTTGTTTTTGAAATGTTTTGATAGTTTTTGATAAAAACGCGTTCTAAAAGATTTTCTTTTATCTTTTAACTAAGGATATCTGATTTTACGAGATAAAATCTGATTTTAACTTATAAAAAATATCTTTTGAAAATATTTATTTATTAAAATAAATCAATTAATTATGTATTAATTGGGCTTTTCAAAGAATTGGGCTCAAATACAATTAATTATCATAAATAATTAATTGGGCTTTAAAATAGGACTTTAACACGTTTCAAAATGGTTTTGAATGGCTTTTCAAACTGCTCTGCCCTTGGGTCGGACCAATTAAGACCGCTGTATGTTTCATCATCGGATCCTTAAATGGGGAGACACGATTATGTGTATACAGAAGCCCCCACTTTGACAGAGGTTCAGGAAACCGAAAGTCAAAGTATACGGTGTCGGGACGGAGAACGATTCTAAACGCTCTGCAGTTTAGAACTGATCTATATACGCCGGTCTCTGTAAAACAAAGTTAGTATGTAGGACAATAACTACAAGCAATCTGATTACATGCAGGAGAATATGTTAGCATATAAGGGCAAACAACTCAGATAAAGCACATAATGATGCAAACAATGCAAACTTAAACTCTCTAAGGATGCATGAGACGCTATGCAAGGATTAAGGTTATGCAAAGCTAACGGTTGACACGTCATGCAAAGTCAGGGTTATGTAAGACTAGAACGTATGAAATGCAATGCAAGGTCAGGGTTTTGCAAGGGTGCAATGCAAGGTCAGGATTTTGCAATGCTAGAGGATGTGTAGAATGATAGAATGATCAGAAATAGATAGAATAATTTTTGAAAATCGTTTTTAGTAGATAATCGGGGTCCGTAAACGAGGTCCTCAGATCACAACTTTTCGGGAGTTTGATTTGGAGGCACCACCACATATAGGAAGCCTCCGCTTTGGGTGAGCTTGCCTGGGATTAGGCATCTTGAGCCTTAATTGAAGTGTAGTTGACATGTTTTGAACGTTGAAAGTTGTCACTAGGGATTCTTCATTTGAAGTTGATTAGGCAAAGTCAAATATCGCCAGAAATCATGGAATTGTCGGAGAGTCCTTCAGGGAAAAGGAGAGCTTGGATAAAAAAGTTTAAATTTATGACTTAAGTAAATGTAGGTGGGAAAATGCTTTAACGAGGCTAGGTTCAGACTCGAGTTTATGTCGGGATCTAGAAAGAGAATGCTCCTGAATTCTAGAAAATAAAATCATTAGACCATGACTAATTTATTTTTATTGAAGCGGTCGGACCTCGAGATGAGGATTCCTACATATCCTTGCGGAATCAGACCATTCGTAGTTCTAGATCTGATTTTTTTTTAATTTTTTTTTTGTGCCCTAACTTTTGCCTAGGCCGCCCTTTCGGGTTTTCAACCTAGCGGGCTTGGACATTCCTTGAAAAAGGAGTTATGGTTGATGAAAGGTTGAAAGGTTAAAGGCTTTAGGCTTGATGAAGGTTGAATTGGTTGAAATAAGGTAAGGATCATGGATATGGGTTTTAAAGGTTTGATGGATTGAAGGATTTGAATGAGGGGTAGAACTTGTGTACAAGCCCCCTAGCTTGACTTTTTATTTCTTTGCCTTTGGCTCTTTCTTTTTGCATTTTTTTCTTTTTTGTCATGTGCGTCTTCTTTTGCTTTTGCTTATTTTTCTTTCGCACTTTGAATTTTTTTTTTTTTCACTTTTGCTTTTTTGCCTGGCATTGATCTTTTGTGTAGTAGGGCTTGCACACAAGCTATTGGTTTAGGGCAGTGGATGGTTTGAAGGTTGTTTATGGAGCCTTAATTTTGAAAGGTCATTTGGCTAATGGAGATGATGGTTTAAAGGGTTTTTGTTTTTCTTTGGTTGTATGAGGATGGCTTATGAAAGGTAATGGAAGGGAGAGGGGAATAACTCCTGATCCAAAGGATGTCCTCTTTTTTTTTATTCTTTTTTTTTATTTCAGATATCTTGTTATTATTGTAGTCAAGTTCATTAGGTGATTTAAGTTTCATCATTGAATTAGAAGGATAAATAAAATGATGGAGGGCCAATGAAAATGAAAATGCAATTATTTTATTAATCAGAAATAAATAGAACAAGACTTATTAGAAATAAAAACCTAAATGACATAGACTTGACAGGAAAGGAAATGAAGGAGCTAGGGAAGGGACTCTCCGACTCAACCTAGAAAACCAACGCTATATGACTAAGCCCCCTGCATTATTTAAGCATTTCCCAAGGGCTTGTCGCTATTGCTGACTTTTGCTCCAGGCGGAATTGGCAATCTGCCGTCTTTAGCCATCCTGCAGATGATGCTTCAAAGTCCAGCATTGTGATATCAGATTCCCATTTCCTTGATGGTACTTGCAGTAGGAATTAGGATTCCATCTACTGGATCTCTTCTCAGGAGCAGGGTCCAGAGTAGGGCCAAGGGGCTGAAGTGCTCCCTTTGCATGAAGCCTAGTGAAGGCTTCTTCTAGAGACATGCCTAAAGGAGTGAATGTCCTTTGAAGTCCTTGATAACCCCTCTTGTCAGTAGTTAGAGCATTGATGTCGTTGCCTTTAAAGGTAGAAGGGTTGTTATTACTCTTCTTGAAAGAGTTGTTTTTGTTGGAACTCTTGTTCTTGGTGGCATGTACCTCTTCTTCAATCAGCAGGCCTACCTTATAGAGCTTCGTGAAAGACTCTATGGGTTGGAACTTAATATGATCCCCATACTTCGGCTGCAGGTTACGGATCACCAGTCGGACTTGATCCTCCTGAGACGGTCTATTGGTCATTTGTGCAGCTTTTTCCCTCCATCTGTTAAGGAAGGTGACAAAATCTTCGTTGGAATTTTGTTTAGTTAACTCCAACTCACGCAGGCCAATTGGAAGCTGAGTGTTATATATATATATATATATATATATATATATATATTATTTATGGAACTCCTCTCTGATGTAGTCCCAGTCATTCAGCTTAGCTTTGTTCAGTGATCCGAACCACTTGGATGGATGTGCATCCAAGGTTAAAGGAAATACATAAGCAAACAGGTCCTTGCTCATGCCCTTGAGAGCCATAGAGATGGAAAAAGCTCTCAGATGATCATTTGGGTCTTCGACCCCCATGAATTTTGGGAGGTCACCCAATGTTACCTTCTTAGGGAGCTTGTCCCTCAGTTCAGGATCAATAATGTCATGACCATGAGCCTGACTCTCGAGTGCAGGAATTGACTGGATGAATTGCTCGAGTTTTTCAAACCTCAAATCTGTGTTGGTCTTGATTGGTGGTAGAGTGTCGCCTTGCTCATCTTCTTCAGTGAGCTTCTCCCTCAGCGCCTTGATCTCTTTGTCTTGTTCCTCAAGACGAGAGTTCATCAGTGTGAGTTGAGCCATAATGGCACTGAGCTGTTCATTAGTGTCCCCCATTTCAGATGATGGTTCGGAAGAATTAGAGGATTCGTCTGAAAATGTGAGGATGCGTTTAACGAGTCTAGGATTAGGTTGACCTTGTATCCTCTTTGTCGGGCATTCCCAAGTTATAATCTCATGATCCGTCCTGAACAGAAATCGAATGGACCTCGTAAATTTTTAGAAATGATGCTTTCGAAATGAGAAATGGAAATGAGGGATGGAGAAATGGAGATGAGAGTGGAAATGGGGATGAAAAATGGAAGGTGAAATGGAAACGGGAAATGATTAGAAATGGGTATAATTATGGCTACGATGGTGACATGAGCCTAGCTATATGCAAATGCAGACATGGACTGGACTGTACTATACTGGACTGGAATCAAAAGGGTTGCTTATGCTAGCTTCGCTAGGCTTAGGAAGGAATTGGCTTCGCCAGACTTGATGATTTGGGGTTGCTATAGATGTAAGATAGGAGTAGCTTCGCTTAACTCGGAGGGTGCCCTTATGGTCTTAGAGGTGACTAGCTTCACTAGGTCAATGGGTGCCGTTAGGGTCTTAAAGGGATGACTAGCTTAGCTAAATCAAAGGGGTATCGTTATGTTCTTACGGGTGACTAGCTTAGCTAAGTCAAAGGGGTGTCGTTATGGTCTCACAGGGACGACTAGCATAGCTAAGTCAAAGGGGTGCCATTATGGTCTCACAGGGACGACTAGCTTAGCTAAGTCAAAGGGGTGTCGTTATGGTCTTACAGGGATGACTAGCTTAGCTAAGTCAAAGGGGTGTCGTTATGGTCTTACAGGGATGACTAGCTTAGCTAAGTCAAGGGGTGTCGTTAGGGTCTTACAGGGATGACTAGTTTAGCTAAGTCAAGGGGTGCCTTTAGGGTCTTACAGGGATGCTAGCTTCGCTAGACTTAATAGTTTGGACTTCTTCCTATATGGATTTGGAATTGGACTGGATTGACTTTGAAAATGAGTTGGGCCTTATATGGACCTAATTTTGGACTTAGTCCTATATTGGTGTGAAGTTAGACTTGGAAATGCACATGGGCTTGACATTGGAAATGGATTGGAATAGACTTAGACTGGGCTTGACATTGGAAATGGATTAGAATAGACTTGGATTAGAATTGGACTGGGCTTAACATAGACTAGGGTTCACATAAAGATGCAAATGGGCCTAGATTTGACATGAACTAGACTTATATGGGCCTAAGATTGACTCTAATGCTAGCAGGCCTAATATGAATGCACGGACTCAAATTAGATGGACCTAATATGAATGCAAAATGGACTCTAATGCATATGGGCCTAAAATGAATGCAAAATAGACTCTAATGCACATGGGCCTAAAATGAATGCAAGTGAACTGGATTTGGATGATTGGATTGGATTGAAGGTGTTTGGACTGGGCTTAGAATTTTCGAAATTCGTTTTTGAAAGGAACCCCTTGTTTTTATCTTTTGTTAGGAAAAGATGATGGATTAATTTTGAAGATGTTTTTTTTTAAATGTCGTAGTATGATGATGATTAGTAAATGTTTTCGAAAAAGGTAGAATAGAATATGGTGTAGGATTGATTTTGAAAAATGTAAGTTTTTTAAAATTGGTGAATATGGTAAAGAAGGATTGACAGGGGAGATTAGTTAGAAGGAATAGCAGGGAGAAAGTGATCAGAGGAGGTAGACATGCATGACAACTCTAACTCTACATGACCATTTTAGCTGCACTTTTTAGGACACTCTCGACCTTGCATGAAAAGACTGAGTTTTTTGAACTAGGTGGAATTCCTAAAATGACCATTTTTTATTACGCGAATGCAGACAAATCGAGCATAGGACCGAACATAAGATCGACCACTACGACAAATAAATCAAGGAAAAGCATGCGATGCACAGACTGCGTGCCACGCAGCATTGCTGTGCGCGGCGCACAGTCGTGCGTCTGGCGCGGGAGTGGTGCGCCAGGCGCAACTTAATGCGCTTGGCGCACTACTCCCCTGACACATTTTTCGGGGATTTAGTCGAAGTTTTGGCCAATTGATGATTTTGTTTAGACACGATTTTAGGAACGACGCATAATAATGACAATTTGACAAAATAATAGCAGGTAAAAATTGCAATCACATGCAAATGTCATATAACATGGATGCAAAAGTTCCAACCTAAAGTCCAGTTCTATATTTGAAACTATTGGTCAGGTTTAGGTTCAGTCTAAAAAGGGTCCATGACTAAGAGATTGATCCCACGCTTCGTACCCCTGCTTAAAGAGATGGCCACGTGTAAGACGCACTCCAATCTCAAGTCAGGAACAAGAGAACAATGCCATGGTTGGGTAGGTTTCCTTATGACTAAGATCCAACACTATCGCTCAGGAAGCTTTTTGGAAGGACAAAGCACAAACCCCCCGGGGGTGACGTCACACATAAAACATGTGCTAATGAGGCAAGGTAGATTGTCCTTATGGTGGCTGAACAATAGCCATGCATATGCAAAACAGTATATTATTCAAAGGCATAAAAGGAGAATGACTCGTATTTTTCAAGTTTCACCCACTCATTTAAAAAAATTAATTTTTTTTTAAAATCCTCCCCTGTGAAGTCGTCAAATTGTAGGCGTGTTTTTATTTCGCCTACGCGGTGTGAGCGCATATTAGATTTGACTACCCCATTGTAAAGGTTTTATTGAAGTCGCCAACAATTCTTTTTAGGAAGAATCATAAACCTAATTGGATATGGGAAAACCGTAGGGACAAATTATCCAATTTAGATACCCCCATCCTGACTCCATAGATGGTCAAAGTGAACCAAAGATTGAGTTCGGGGGTGAGGGTACGAATATAGTCATAATGAACCATATTCGCCCAAAGTTGGCCTCTACTAAATATCGATTCATTGCAAATTTTATGCCAAAGAATAATCATATAATGTTTTAAAGCACCCTAAAAATTATTAGTCTAGGTAGGTTCAAGAAACACATAAAAAGACTAATTATTTAGTTACAAGTTATTATGCAATCAATTTACAGGGAACCTAGCAGATTGTCCAAATTAATCTGATTAATATTAGAACAGTTCTTTAGCTCTTTGATTTGCAAAAATAACATGTGAGTGAAAAAAGCAATAAAACAGGGACAATCATATAATATGAACAGAGTGATCAGGCAAGCATATAATATACAAAGGCAGGAATAATTATAAAATAAAATAAAAGAAAGTATAGAAAAGAGGTGAGAATATACAGTAGAGCGATTTTACATTAAAGATCTACATCAGGAAAGAAAACTATTAGTAACTTCAATATAAAAATAATTTATTTAAGGACCCTCAGGATTATACCGTGGCTTGGGTCTGAGAGATTGACAACCTTCGGGACGAGCAATCGTGAAGCCTGAAAATCTGAATGTATGAAAGTATGTAGATTGAATGTATTTGTGTTTGAAAGGTATGAGTTTTGTAGGGAGATTTTGTAATTCTTAGAGAGGTATTCGCACTATATTCGTCGAGTTCGAAGTGTGTTAATGTGAAAAATCCGTTCTTAAATCTGTACGTAAATCAGGCCTATTTATAGGGAAAACGACATTGCGCCTCACGCGCTAGCTGCGTTGGCGCAGCTGACGTGGCAAGCGCATGAGGCCGCTTGACCAGCAAAAAGCGCACATGTGGTACGCGCTTTTTAAAAAAGATAAGAAAGAAAATTCACATTTCAAGCAGAGAACTGCGCTTGACGCAGGACTCTTCATGATACAGAAGTCTACGTGGCAGTTCTGGTGCGCTTGGCACAGCCTATGCGCTAGGCGCAGCTTACGTGGTGGAAGCCCACGTATCAGGACACATGCGCTCGTTTTTGACATGTTTTGATAGTTTTTGATAAAAACGCGTTCCAAAAGATTTTGTTTTATCTTTTAACTACGGATATCTGATTTTACGGGATAAAATCTGATTTTAACTTATAAAAAATATCTTTTGAAAATATTTATTTATTAAAATAAATCAATTAATTATTAATTAATTGGGCTTTTCAAAGAATTGAGCTCAAATACAATTAATTATCATTGAATAATTAATTGGGCTTTAAAATAGAACTTTAAAACTTTTCGAAATGGTTTTGAATGGCTTTTCAGACTGTTCTGCCCTTAGGTCGTACCAATTAAGACCGCGGTATGTTTCATCATCGGATCCTTAAATGGGTAGACACGATTATGTGTCGACACTAATCATTTTAGCAAGTGAAATTAGTTTAACATGTATTGAACTTTATTCTTCTAGGTTTTCCTATCCTGATTGAAATTCATATTTTGGAACAATAGGCTGTGCCCATCATTCTTGCTTGAAATAGGAAATTAAGTTGGTTCATAAAGTTATAAGAATGAAAACGGATTAATTTATGAAATTGGGTATAAGATATAAGTTGTGCCGGTTATGATAAGTTAATAGTATCATGGGTGATGAAGAGTGAGTTATTATGTTGGGTTAGTTATATCTTATATTTAATAGGAAGTGTTAAGAAAGTGAAAGAGTCAAACTTCTATATCTAAACTTATGAGAAAGTTAATTATTGTTATTGTTGTAAGGTAATTATTGGAGAATTGCTATGGAGATGTATATGATTCAAGCTAAGATGAGATCAAGTTTATGATTGTTGGAGGTTGCATATAATGGTTCTTGAATTTATTTTGAAGTGATTATCGCATTGAGGTAACCTTTATGTTCACCAAAATGTATTTAAATGCCCGTGAGTGCGTTATATTGCATTTTAGATATCATATATTGGTTATAGTCATGGCAATGGTTATAGATGCATGAGTATGCATGTGTTGAGTTGTGAATTATATTGATTGATCACAAAAGTATGTTTTGTTCTTTTATTGGAATTGGTCGAAAACACTTATGTTTCTTGAAATACGATTTGTAAGAAATATGTTAAAGGGACTTCGCATTGTTTTGGTTGGCTTAGCTCATGAACTGAGATAAAAAGTGGGCAAGGTACATGTGGAGGAAAATGATTCAGATATATGTTAAGATAAAAGTTAAGACCAGAAAAGGTCGAATATTCTGTTATGTTATGTTAGGTTATGTTATGTTATGTTATGTTATGTTATGTTATGTTCTGCCAAAACATGTACTTGCCAGCGATTTATTTTAAGGAATTAAGTTATGCCAGCGGTATGTTTTAAAGGATGAGTTTCTTTCCGAACAATTACCAAGTTAGTTATTATATGAAAAAAGTTTGCGAACTAAAACGTTATGGCGGGCTGAAGTAAAGTTACTGAGCTTTCCGCTCATTTTAGTTTTTGTTTGTTTTGTATTTTCTTCAGTAATTTGCAAGTTTGAGTTGGGGGCTCGGTGTGGATCTTAAGAAAGAGTGTGGTCATGAAGTTGTAATTAGATTAATGATTCAGAGGTTGTATCTTGAAGTATTTGAGTATTTATTTGAGAATAAAATATTCTTTTTTTGGGAATCGAGTAAAGAATTCTGTAATAAGATATTTGGTTTTAAAGTTGTTATGTTGTGGGCCCATAACCCATAGGTCCAGGATCGATTTGTAAGGTTATGTTTCCACTGCAAGTGAATGTCTAATTGTGGTTTATTAACGTTAATTAAGATTTGCGAATGCTAAGCATGTTTAGCTCGCAGCTCGGAAGTGCGGACTGTTACAGTTGCTATCAGAGCATGGTTGTTTTAGAGTTGTCGTGATCATCATATCATGGCATATGAGTTTGAGAAAGATATCTGGGATTGTTCGAAATTGATTTGAGTTATTTGTTGGTTAAGAACTGAGGAATAGAGATTGAGATATTGAAGGTTTAGTATTAAGATTGAAAATTAGCAAAAGTGAAATGTTCTATTGGGGTTTTAGCTTTGAGTGGCTATTACAGAATGACCGAATTATATTGATTAAGGTTGTGGAAAATTTGGATTCAGAATTGTTGATCATTTGTTTGGCAAGCAAATCTTTTGAGGTATTAGAGTTCGGCTTTCAGTTAGGTTGGTTTGATTTTTGTGAAAATGTTTAATGTGCTGTACTTGTTTTGAAATGAGCCAAAGTTTTACATTTTCAAATTTCGAGGACGAAATATATTTTAAGGGTGGTAGAGTGTAATAACCCATATTTTTAAGCAGCTATCATTAGCTTATTAAATTTTAATATTTTATTAGCTTAATTGCCTTTTGAAATTATTTTATTAAACATGGGTTAGTAGTTGATTATTTGAGTTGTTTATTCGTTGGCTTTCGAAAATAAAAAGAAAATAAAAGTAAATTTATTCCATTAGCTCCATTTCCTTTCTCTTCTTTCGTGTCACTTGGAGAGAATGACACCCATTTGCTTTCTTGTCTAAATTATAAGGTTCACCACACAAATTAAGCTTCAATTCTTGGAGATCACAATCCTGAAGATTTTGGTTTCAATTTTACCAAAAAGAAAATAAAGCACAAAATGAAGAACCAAGGAAGAACCCTTAAGTTTTCTCTCTCCTCTGTTTTCGTCAATCTGTTGCGTCAATTATCTCTAACACGAATCCCAATTTTGCTCTTTGTTTCTGCATCAAAGATGTAGATCTCTTCAAGTTATTGAATTTAGGCACAAAAATCGCCCAATTTGAAGTTCAGAGCTATGAGTTACGCCCTTCGCTAGCTCAGCACTGCTGTTGTACTTTGTGTTGCGCTATTTGTCGTGTTTGTCTGGTGCTCCTTCATTGCTCTGTCTCGTTCCCTCTGCTATGAGTGCACCAGATTTCTCATTGCTTCCAACTTCAATACTTTTGTTTTAGTAAAGGTAAAAGCTTTTCCTTTATTCTAATATACCTCAAGAACGTTGTTGGTATTTTGCTTTGGTTTCCAAATGGGTCAATTTTGTAATTTTAAGAGTTTTGCAAATTCAGTTTATGATTAGACTATAAATTGTTAGTTTTTAAAGCTATATGTGAATTTATTCCTGAGCTTAATCATTTTAGCAAGTGATATTAATTAGTTTAACATGTATTGAACTTTATTCTTCTAGGTTTTCCTATCCCGATTGAAATTCAGATTTTGAAACAATAGGCTTTGCCCATCATTCTTGCTTGAAATAGGAAATTGAGTTGGTTTATAAAGTTATAAGAATGAAAATGGATTAATTTATGAGATTGGGTATAAGATATAAGTTGTGCAGGTTATGATAAGTTTATAGTATCATGGGTGATGAAGAGTGAGTTATTATGTTGGGTTAGTTATATCTTATATTTAATAGGAAGTGTTAAGAAAGTGAAAGAGTCAAACTTCTATATCTAAACTTGTGAGAAAGTTAATTATTGTTATTGTTGTAAGGTAATTATTGGAGATTTGCTATGGAGATGTATATGATTCAAGCTAAGATGAGATCAAGTTTATGATTATTGGAGGTTTGCATATAATGGTTCTTGAATTTATTTTGAAGTGAATATCGCATTGAGGTAACCTTTATGTTCAGCAAAATGTATTTAAATGCCCGTGAGTGCGTTATATTACATTTTAGATATCATATATTGGTTATAGTCATGGCCATGGTTATAGATGCATGAGTATGTGTTGAGTTGTGAATTATATTGATTGATCACAAAAGTATGTTTTGTGCTTTTATTGGAATTGTTCGGAAACAGTTATGTTTCTTGAAATACGATTTCTAAACAATTGTCTAGGAGCTCGTTTAAGCCCAAAGAGTGATTTAATAAGTTTACACACTTTTGTGCAATCTGATTTTGGTAAAGACTCCCCCTCAGCTAAAGGTTTTCTGTGACCTAAGCTAAGATAGCATGGTGGAAGCTTCATGTATACAACTTCTTGTAAGTCACCAAGTAAAAAGGCATTCTTCACATCCATTTGATAGACATGTCATTCCTTCACTGCTGACATAGCCAAAAAAGACCTTGCAATTGCAATTTTTGCCACAGGGGCAAATGTTTCTTCATAACCATTTTTGCCACACATACATGAGTTTCAAGGTCCGAGAGCAAGTTGCAAGCTGTAAATCGATGTCATTTGAAGCCATTTTATCCTCCACCACACATTACCCTAAACCTACACCATACAACCTCCTGACCTCACCATCACAACTAACCAAACAAGCTGCCCTCACTTCGTCTCACCATCACCCCTGCAGCAGCCCCAACACCACAACACCACTATCACCAACCTTCACTTCCCCTCATAGCCACGACGGAACACACCACACCATCAACCATCCACTTTGTACCAACTCTCACTTCCCCTCACGCAATCAACACCACTCAAAACTCCTTCACCTCAGCAACATAACATAACTCACAACCGGCCAACACCACCTTCATCAGCATCTTCACTACACCATCCACATCTCCTCACCAACAACCGCAAACCTCACTTCCATCTCCTCTCAACTCCAACAGCCACCACAAGACACTCTCACGCAGCTCTCTCACTCTCATTTAGCTGCACACACAAGCCTTAAGTGAGTTGTGCATGTAGTTTGTTGGTTGAGCCCGTAATTGGCTATGCCCGCCGTATACTTTTGTCTGAGCTGATTGTTTCACTCAAATGGAATACTCCATACTACTGTTGTCGCAGCTCCTTTTCTCTTCACTAATTTCTTTTAGCTTGTTTCTTACATTACAGCCATGCATATAATATATATGGTAGCCAACATAAACCTAAAGGCATCAAGATAGAATATTCTTTCATGGCATATGTTCACTAAACCTAGCACATGATCGTAAAAAGATTGCACGCAATAAGTACCTAGTATTGTTTGTTGTTATCAATGCCATAGATTCAAAAACGCTCAGATAAAAACACAAGGCCTATCTTGGGCCTGGTTTTTACTTTACTTCCTCCAACACTCCCCTCAAGTTGTGAGGTTGGATAGCAATGGGTCGGGTTTGGGTCGAGGTCACCTAGACCCAGACCCAGACCCGTTTATTTTTTAAAGACCCAGACCCGTTCGGTCTAGATTTTTCAGACCCAGATCTGCTGGGTCTAGCAGGTCCACGGAACCTAAATGGGTCCTTCTTTATTTTTAGTTTTTATTACATTTTTGAATCTATGCAATTAAATTTGTTTCGCCCTAATATATATAGGTTATGCATCCGTGGGTAAAGCATTATTTAAACAAAATTTTAAAAAATAACTCAAAAATCTTACAACTTACAAAGTTACAAGTCTTAGATGAAGTCACAATACTAACGAGTTCACAAAATCACAAATCATAAAACCTGAGAGTTTAAGTAAAAAAAAATTATTTAAAATGTAAATGGGTTTGTGGGTCGGGTCTGGACCGGGTTTGGGTCTGGCATATGTGGACCTGGACCCAGACCCGACCCATGCTCTCCTTGACCCAGACCCGTCCCGGACCCGTTGGGTCTAAAAAGTCTAGACCCAAACCCTTATAAATGGATCGGGTCCTGGCGGGTCTGGGTGGGGTCCAGGACCCATTGCCATCTCTAGCTGTGAGTGGAGGTTGATACACTCCCAGCTTGCCCATTAGGTTGAGGTTGCATGTTTTCTTCATGATCTAGTTGAGTATGATCATTGTCTAGGTACATCTCATCCTCACTCCAGTCATAAATCTCATCTGTTACATTGATGCTTAAATGTGTGTTACTTTGGTCAGAATGCAGTTTTAAGACTTTGTAAGGGAATTTGTGTTCATAGAATCTTACATCCCTACTCACAAACACACTGCTATTAATACAACTAATAAGTCTATACCCCCTCTTATTTTTAGGATAACCTAGGAACATACATGCAGCACCCCTAGGTTTGAATTTGTCTGCCTTTCTATCAGGATTTACAGCCACAACTAGACATCCAAAGACTTTCAAGCAAGTATAATCAGGCTTAACATTGTATAACACTTCATAGGGAGACAAGTTATCAAGTACTAGACTAGGTAGTCTGTTGGTGAGATGAATTGCAGTTTGGATGCAGTCTCCCCAGTACTTGAGAGGTAAACCACAATGGAACCTCAGTGCCCTTCCCATTTTGATGTGGTCTATCCACACAAGTGGTCTCATAAATGATCCCCAACTTCTCAAATAAAGGCTTGCATAATTTATCTTCAAACTCAAGAGCACTATGTGATCTCAATCTTTTTATATTTTTATTATGTTAAGTCTTTGCCATGTGTACAAAATGCACTATGCTCCATATGCCTAATGTTTTGCCTTGAGAATATGAATCCAAGTCACTCTGCTGTAGTAATCTACAATAGTAAGGAAGTATCTGTAACCTTCCCTTGTTTGCACTCTAAGGCCCCCAGGTGTCGATGTGAATCAGCTCAAATGATTCTTTAGCTCTGTGTGTGCTGGGTTTAAATGGGAGTTTGGTGAGTTTTGCAACTGGGCATATCAAACAGTCTTCCCCTTTCTTCAGCTCAAACCCTTTCAAACCTCCTATCTTGCTTATCCTCTCCAGGGGTGCATGACCAAGCCTCTGGTGCCATTTGGTTGTGCCATTTTTCCTTTTGTCACCTTTATCAACTTCGGTTGGTATTTGCAAGTTTGAAGCTGCTGCCATAACTTGTTTGTTAACCTCCCTTTTTCTTTTTCCTATTGATGCACCCCTTTCCTTACTTGATCTATCACACCAGTCACTGGTTCATCCACTAAATAGTATACTCCTTTCATAGCTTTCGCAAATCCCTTCAATACACTAGTACTAATGTCTTCAACTAAGCAATACTCAGGTTGAAATATCACTTTGAACTTTTCTTGTTGAGTGAGTTTTTATACTGAAATAAGGTATGCTTAAAAGAAGGTGTGTACATCACATTCTCCAATATCATATCATTTTCCAATGCTACATTACCATAATGAGAGACTACATAGATTTCTCCATTTGGTAGATGGATTTTAGGGCAAACCACATACCTTTGTACACCATTTAGCACATCATAGTTGCTTGTGATGTGGTGAGTGGCTCCAGAATCAATTATCCACTCTTTTGTGATTGTCTTGGCCATGTTGCATTCTAGAAGTTCTGCATAGTTCACCTCCATGTCATCTCCTGAATCTTCATCTCCACTTTTTGATGAAAGTGGGAGCGATCTCAATAATTTGTCAAGTTGTTGAGTACTTATCCGACCAATTCCATCTCCTTTACTACAAGCATTTGCACCTATCTTTTGGTTGTTTTTATTCCACTTCTTTATTTCCAATTTTTCCTTGATTTCCACCTGAAAAATACCTTTGTGGTGCTTTCCCTTTTTTTTCTCTTGTGGTTCTTGCCGTCTAGCTAGGAAATCCTACGAGAGTCCAGTATTTGTCATCATAGGTATTGTCAGTTCTATCATAAGCTTTCCAGGCCCAACACTTCTCTGCAGTGTGACCTGAGTTTCCACAAATGCTGCAACTTAGGTCAGCTCTCCTTCCTAGCACTGCAAACACCTCACTCTCTTCCTTGGGCTTTAGGATATGCTTTTGTGATTTGCAACATCCTACATGCTACATCAACACTTGGAAGAGGAGTTAACATGAGCAAATGACTCCTTTGAGCTGCATACAATTAATCCAATCCATTGAGGAATTGGAAGATTTTATGTTCTTCTTCATCTTTTTTTACTACATTGATAAATGCCTTCACTTCTTCATTCAAGTTGGTGATTGCAGGGAGATCTTTAAGGGCTTCTAATTTCTCCCATACACACTTCAAATCTGGGTAATAATCTGCAATCATCCTCCCTTGTTGCTTTGTTTCATACATTGCTTTACTCAACTGGTAGTTTCTAGCACCATTAGCAACATAATATTTGTGTTCAAGTTGTTTCCATATTTCTGCAGTCTTGAACAAACATAATGGAGTTCTTGATAGATTTTGATACATACCCCAGAATCTAAGAGATAACCATATTGTTACATGTCTCCCATGCTTCTTTCTTCACTACATCCACATTATCCTTTTTCACTCCCCCTATCGCAAAACCTTGCTTTCTATTTGAAGCTAAGCTTATCTCCAAAGACCGTTTCCATGATCTATAGTTAGAGGAGCCCTTAAGTCTTTCCACATGAATAGAGGTTGTTCCTTCTGATGGATGTAAATACAATGGGCTAGTAGGTTCAATCTTAGTATATATTACTCATTTATTCTTTTATATTGTTGTAAACAGTCCTTAAATCACCAACACTCAATACTGACCTACTACAGAGTGATATTTACTACTGAAAGCAAGTATATTCACCAACAAACAATTATACATACACACCTGAACACCAGACCAGCAAACAAATTAAAAGTAAAGATTAAAATTTTGATATGAAAAGAGCTAGATTTCAAACCTTGACTCTGATACCATTTAGACTTTTATCTAAGTGAGCTGATTGTTTCACTCAAATGGAATAATGCATGCCACTGTTTCCGCAGCTCCATTTCTCTTCATTCATTTCATTTAACTTGGTTCTTACATTACAGCCATGTACATAAACCTAAAGGCATCAAGATTGAAATTTTCTTTCATGACACATGTTCACTAAACATGGCACATGATTCTAGAAAGATAGCACACAATAAGTACCTAATATTGTTTGTTATTACATCAATGCCATAGATAGCAAAAGACTGAGATAAAAACACGGAGCCTTATCTTGGGCCTGGTTTTCGCTTTACTTCCTCCAAGACCCACTGCCTTATCTTGGCTGCACAGCGAAACTATATAGGTAATTTTAGAATTTGATGAACCTTGGTTGTGCCCGCAGCTGTGAAATCAACCGCGACTGCAACTCCATGCAAATTCGCACATGGTAGGATTTATGAAGCTCGACGGTTGCGATTCGTTGAAGAAAAATGTATGGTCTCTGTAAACACATAATCGTGTCTCCGCATTTAGTACCCTATGATGACTAATACCCTGCTTCAATTGGTCCGGATCGAGAAAAGAATAAAGAACGAGTCTAAAATAAAATGTTTTAAGCCCAAACCATTTTATAAATCTTTTTATTAACCCATTTCCAAAAACCTTTTTATAACTAGTTTTACTAAACCCACTTCCTAAAACGTTTTAAATAACGTTTTTTTAAAAGTCCATTTTCCAAAACCTTTTAAAAATAATCTTTATGAAAGCCCAATTTATAAAATCCATTTTCTAAGCCCAATTTAGTTAATAGGATTAATTAATTTTATTAATTAGTTTTATTAATAAAAATATCTTTTATTAAAAATCATCTTTTTTCAAAGTGTTTCAAATATTTTTTATCTAATTCTTTTCTAAAATCTTTTTAATAAAAATCATTTAGAAAGCTACTAGTTTTCGGAAACTTATTGCAACCCAACTACCTAAACCTATATATATCTTCCCAAACAAATTACCACGACTAACTAATTGACACGGCATATCACACTAACAATCTCCCTAGGCAAACTCATAAAGAAATTAATCGGCCAACACCTAAAATCTCTTCACTCTAACAATTTCACGGCCTTCGTAATTCACCTCACCATACTCGCATTCATTTCTCAATCTTTATCTCACACAATAATCACACGGCCTTCACTCTCATAATACACGGCACAAAAAACACTCGACCTCACCTCTCAACACAAACAATAATCACCCACGGCTAACGAGATTGATCTCTCGCGCACCTTCGCACAACTCGACACACAAAATCTCTCACTAATATTCATCATCATCATCATCATCATCATCTTACAACACCACACGCCCAGCTCCCTAATCTCTAAGTCAACGCCTCACAAATCCCTCATAACCATCAGTATTCATCCACCACATGATTTCAGCTCATATATTATCATCATACTACATCCTAATCATTCATCCTCACCTAAACAGACGCCACATCACCATTATCATCTAACAAATACCACTACCATATACTAATACTTGCGCCTAATTCAACGTAACACAACTTTTTAAAGGCTCGTACAATTCAATTTTCCAAGATCCGTACAAAACAACGACCCCGGACAGTGGTATAATTTCTGAGCGTCAACTAAATTAACCACCTTTATGTGCTTTATTTATTTATTTTTATTATTTTCTTGAAGTTACTAACCTTCTATTCGTGAAGTAGGTTATTAATATATTCCTGCGACTGTAAGTATTGTATATATTAACTCCCTGTAATATTTTCTTTTAATATTTTTATTACTTTTCATGAACATATTATTTTTTTATGCCTGATTGCAATATTTATCACTTTGTATTTATTGTTAATCAAGACCTAAATAATTGTTCTAACTAATTCAGATAATTTGGACAACCTGCTAGGAACCCAGTAATCTGATTGTTAAATAACTTGTCACTAAAAATATAGTCTTTTATGTGTTTCCTGAACCAACCTAGATTAAATATTTAATTTTTAGGGTGCTTAAAAATATTATATGATTATTCTTTGGCATAAAATTTATTGTGAATTGATATTTAGTAAAGGCCAACAATGGGCGAACGTGGTTCATTATGGCCATATTCGTACCCTCACCCCCAAACTCAATCTTTGGTTCATTTTGACCATCTATGGAGTCAGGACGGGGAAATCTACATTGGATAAGTCCCTAAGATGTCCCAACAGTTTTCAATATCCAATTAGATTTATAAGTTTTCCTCTAAATTTTTTTGGCGACTTCGAAAATATTTTTAATAGAAACCACAACAATGGGGTAGTCAAATAACGCGCTCACACCGCGGTAGGCAAATAATACCACGCCTACAATTTGGCGACTCCACTAAGGAGGATTTTTGAAAATTTAATTTTACAGGGCTCCCCAGTACCCTGCCCAACAATGGGCTGCTGCTCCATACCCATTCCCCCAGCGTGGGTCTGCCCCAGTTCCACCCACCTACCGAGGCCAGCAGGGCTACCCAGCCCCCCCACAGCAAGCCTATGCGGGCCATCAGCAGTCTCAGTCAACTAAATACGGGCCCCTCATGACCCCTTCTGAGTTGGGCCATGCTTTTTCAACTATGACTCTTTAACAACCGGATGATGGATGGTATATGGACTCGGGAGCTACCTCTCACATGACTCATAACTCAGGAACTCTCATGCCCATATTTAATTTGAGCACTAATAATCATATTTTAGTTGGCAACGGGGGTCGCATTCCAATAACGGGTTATGGTCACTGTAGGCGTGTTTTTATTTCGCCTACGCGGTGTGAGCGCGTATTTGATTTGACTACCCCATTGTAAAGGTTTCATTGAAAATATGTTTTTGAAAGAAGTCGCCAACAATTCTTTAAAGGAAGAATCATAAACCTAATTGGATATTGGGAAATCGTAGGGACAAATTAAGGACTTATCCAATGTAGATTTCCCCGTCCTGACTCCATAGATGGTCAAAATGAACCAAAGATTGAGTTCGGGGGTGAGGGTACGAACACGGTCATAATGAACCACATTCGCCCAAAGCTGGCCCCTACTAAATATCGATTCATTACAGATTTTATGCCAAAGAATAATCAAATAATGTTTAAAACACCCTAAAAATATTTAGTCTAAGTATGTTCAAGAAACACATAAAAAGACTAATTTTAGTGACATGTTATTAGGCAATCCATTTAAAGGGAACCTAGCAAGTTGTCCAAATTAATCTGATTAATGTTAGAACGGTTCTTTAGGTCTTTGATTAGCAAAAATAACATGTGGGTGGTAAAAGCATTGAAACAGGACAATCATATGGCATGCATATAATGATCAGGCAAGTATGATAATAATGTATGAAAAATAAATAAAAAGAAAGAAGGAGGTTTAGAATGTACAGTAGAGCGATTTTATATTAGAGATCTACATCATGAAATAAATGGTTAGTAACTTCAATATAAAAATAGAATTTATTCAAGGATCCTCAGGATTATACCTATACGGCTTAGATTGAGGAGCGCAACGATCTTTAGGCGGAGCAATCGTGGAACCAAGAACGCAATGTGATTAAGAATCTATTGAAAGTATTTGAGTGTTTGAAGTATTCGAAGTGTATTTCGGAGTATTCGAGAGAATTTTTGTGCGTGAAAATAATTAAAAAGCCGTCCGTAATTCGGGAAAATACGGGTATTTATAGAGAAAAGAAACGTTGCGTCTCACGCAAGCCCTGCGCCAGGCGCAGGCCTACGTGGCAGGCGTAATGCCACGCGTCAGGCGCACATTGGTGTGCCTGACGCAGCCAGCCCAATCAGAGATAGGCACGTGTAAACGCGTTTTGAAAAGATAGAAAAGAAAGTTGCGTCTCACACAAGACTTGCGTCAGACGCAAGACTCTGTGTGAGTCACAAAATCTACGTGTCAGGCGCTCATTGGCTCGCCTGACGCATTCTGGCCTATGTGATGGACGCACGTGGCGCGCTGAGCGTAGCCCCCGCGTCCGTCGCATATTCTGGAATATTCGAGCATATTCCATTGTGCGTCTTTCAAAGATACTTTTGTATCCCTAAAATTCGGAAGATGGAATTTTACGGATTAAAAATCTGATTTGTTTATCAAAGATAATAAAATGTTTATGAAAAATATCTATTAAAATAATAAATATTTGATTGGGGTTTTAAAATGGATTTAAAACATTTTATGGGCTTGAAATACAATTAATCATCATGAACAATTAATTGGGCTTTAGAATATCATTTCAAAACACATTTTAGAATGGTTCTTTAGATTGCTCTTCCGGTTGGTCGCGCCAACTAATGTCGCGGTATGTTTCATCATTGGATCTTTAAATGGGGAGACACGATTATGTGTCTACAGTCACACTTCTATTTCTCCTCATAAACTTGCCCTTCGTGATGTTCTCCTAGTCCTACAAATCATTAAAAATCTTATTTTCGTTCAAAAATTCACATCTGATAACCTAGTATCCATTGACTTTTGGTTTTTCAGTTAAGGATCTCAAAACTGGGACCATTCTCATGAGATACAATAGTTCGGGAGACCTTTATCCAGTCACCACCACATCACCATCCACCTGTCTTGCCACCGCCCTCACGGCCCTTCCTCAAACAACCTGGCACAACCGCCTTGGTCATCCTGGCGACCATTCTTTAAGCTTTCTTAGAAGTAGTAGTTGTATAGACTATAGTAAGGAGCATGACTCCAAGTTTTGTAATACTTGCTCTATTGGGAAACACACTAGACTTCCTTTTGCTATACTACTACATATTGTGCTTTTGACATTATTCATGTTGATTTGTGGACCTCTCCTACACGGAGTAGTGTAGGCGTGTTTTTATTTCGCCTACGCGGTGTGAGCGCGTATTAGATTTGACTACCCCATTGTTAAGGTTTTATTGAAAATTGTTTTGAAAGAAGTCGCCAACAATTCTTTTTAGGAAGAATGAACCTAATTGGATATGGGAAAACCGTAGGGACAAATTATCCAATGTAGATTTCCCCGTCCTGACTCCATAGATGGTCAAAGTGAACCAAAGATTGAGTTCGGGGGTGAGGGTACGAATATAGTCATAATGAACCACATTCGCCCAGAGTTGGCCTCTACTAAATATCGATTCATTGCAAATTTTATGCCAGAGAATAATCATATAACGTTTTGAACACCCTAAAAATAATTAGTCTAAATTGGTTTAGGAAACACATAAAAGACTAATTTTTAGTGACATGTTATTATGCAATCAATATTACAGGGAACCTAGCAGGTTGTCCAAATTAATCTGATTAATGTTAGAACAGTTCTTTAGGTCTTGATTAGCAAAAATAACATGTGGGTGATAAAAGCAATTAAGCTGGACAATCATTTAATATGAACAGAATGATCAGGCAAGCATGTAATAATGTATGAAAAATAAATAAAAAGAAAGAAGGAGGTTTAGAATGTACAGTAGAGCGATTTTATATTAAATATCTACATCATGAAATAAATGGTTAGTAACTTCAATATAAAATAGAGAATTTATTTAAGGACCCTCAGGATTATACCGTGCCTTGGGTCTGCAAGATTGACAACCTTCGGGACGAGCAATCGTGAAGCCTGAAAATCTGAATGTATGAATGTATGTAAATTTGAATGTGTTTGTGTTTGAAAGGTATGAGTTTTGTAGGGAAGTTTTATAGTTCGTAGAGAGGTTCGTAAAGTATTCGTCGAGTTCGAAGTGTGTTAATGTGAAAAATCAGTTCTTCAATCTATACGAAAATCAGGCATATTAATAGGAAAAGCGACACTGCACCTCACGCGCCAGCTGCGCCTGGCGCAGCTGACGTGTCAAGCGCATGACGCGGCATGACCAGTAAAAAGCATACATGTGGTACGTGCTTTGATAAAGATAAGAAAGAAAAACCCGCGTCTCAAGCACAGAACTACGCTTGACGCATGACTCTACATGAAACAGAAGTCTACGTGGCTGTTCTGGTGCGCTTGGCACAGGCTGTGTGCTTGGCGCGGCTTACGAGGAAGCCCACGTGTCAGGACACGTGCGCTCGGCGCAGGCAGCTGCGCTCAGTGCAGAGCTTGTTTTTTTGACAGTTTTTTATAAAAGCGCGTTCTAAAAGATTTTCTTTTATCTTTTAACTACGGATATCATATTTTACGGGATAAAATCTGATTTTAACTTATAAGAAAAAACTTTTGAAAATATTTATTTATTAAAATAAATCAATTAATTGGGCTTTTCAAAGAATTGGGCTCAAATACAATTAATTATCATGAATAATTAATTGGGCTTTAAAATAGGATTTTAACACTTTTCGAATTGGTTTTGAATAGCTTTTTAGAATACTCTGCCCTTGGGTCGGACCAATTAAGACCACAGTATGTTTCATCATCGGATCCTTAAATGGGGGAGACACGATTATGTGTCTACAGAAGCCTCCATTTTGACTGAGGTTCAGGAAACCGATAGTCAAAGTATACGGTGTCGGGACGGAGAACGATTCTAAACGCTCTGCAGTTTAGAACTGATCTATATACGCCGGTCTCTGCAAAACAAAGTTAGTATGCAGGACAATAACTACAAGCAATCTGATTACCTGCAGGAGAACTTGTTAGCATATAGGTGCAAACAACTCAGATAAGCACATAATGATGCAATAATGCAAACTTATACTCTCTAAGGATGCATGAGATGCTATGCAAGGATTTAGGTTATGCAAAGCTAAGGGATGACACGTCATGCAAGGTCAGGGTTATGCAAGACTAGAATGTATGAAATGCAATGCAAGGTCAGGGTTTTGCAAGGCTAGGATGATCAGGACATGTAGAAAGATAGAATGATCAGAATTAGATAGAATGATTTTCGAAAACTGTTTTTAGTAAATAATCGGGGTCCGTAAACGAGGTCCGCAAATTATAACTTTTCGGGAGTTTGATTTGGAGGAACCACCACATATAGGAAGCCCCCGCTTTGGGTGAGCTTGCCTGAATTAGGCTTGAGCCTTAATTGAAATGAAGTTGACATGTCTTGAACGTTGAAAATTATCGCTGGGGATTCTTCTTTGGGAAGTTGTTATAGGCAAAGTCAAATATCGCCAGAAACCATGGAATTGTCGGAGAGTCCTTCAGGGAAAAGGAGAGCTTGGATTGAAAAATAAAAAGGTTTAAATTTATGACTCAAATGAATGTAGGTGGGAAAAGGCTTTAACGAGGCTAGGTTCAGACTCGAGTCTATGTCGGGATCTAGAAAGGATATGCTCCTAAATTCTAGAAAATCAAATCAGTAGACCATGACTAATTTTTTATTGAAGCGGTCGGACCTCGAGATGAGGATTCCTACGTATCCTTGCGAAATCAGACCATTCGTAGTTCCAGATCTGATTTTTTTTTTGTGCCCTAACTTTTGCCTAGGCCGCCCTTTCGGGTTTTCAACCTAGTGGGCTTGGACATACCTTGAAAAAGAGTTATGGTTGATGAAAGGTTGAAAGGTTAAAGGCTTTAGGCTTGATGAAGGTTGAATTGGTTGAAATAAGGTAAGGATCATGGATTTGGATTATATGGGCTTTAAAGGTTTGATGGATTGAAGGATTTGAATGAGGGATAGAACATGTGTGCAAGCCCCTTAGCTTGACTTTTCTTTTTGCTTTGGCTTTTTCTTTTTGCATTTTTTTTGTCACTTTGAATTTTTTTCACTTTTTTTATTTTTGCCTAGCATTGATTTTTTTTTTATGTAGTAAGGCTTGCACACAAGTTATTGGTTTAGGGTAGTGGAAGGTTTGAAGGTTGTTTGTGGAGCCTTGATTTTGAAAGGTCATTTGGCTAATGGAGATGATGGTTTAAAGGGTTTTTGTTTTTCTTTGGTTGTATGAGGATGGCTTATGAAAGGTAATGGAAGGGAGATGGGAATAACTCCTGATCCAAAGGATGTCCCTTTTTTTTCTTTTTTTTTCTTTTTTTATTTATTTCAGATCTCTTTTTATTATCATTATTAATCAAGTTCATTAGGTGACTTAAGTTTCATCATTGAATTAGAAGCATAACTAAAATGATGGGAGGCCAATGAAAATAAAAATGCAATTATTTTATTAATTAGAAATAAATAGAACAAGGCTTATTAGAAATAAAAACCTAAATGACATAGACTTGACAGGAAGGGAAATGAAAGAGCTAGGGGAGGGACTCTCCGACTCAACCTAGAAAACCAACGCTAAATGACTAAGCCCCCTGCATTATTTAGGTATTTCCCAAGGGATTGCCGCTATTGCTGACTTTTGCTGCAGGCGGAATTGGGAATCTGCCGTCTTCAACCATATCCTGCAGATGATGTTTCAAAGTCCAGTATTGTGATGTCAGATGTCCATTTCCTTGATGGTACTTGCAGTAGGAATTAGGATTCCATCTATTGGATCTCTTCTCAGGAGCAGGGTCCGGAGTAGGGCCAAGGGGCTGAAGTACTCCCTTTGCATGAAGCCTAGTGAAGGATTCTTCTAGAGACATGCCTAAAGGAGTGAATGTCCTTTGAAGTCCTTGATAACCCCTCTTGTCAGTAGTTAGAGCATTGATGTCGTTGCCTTTAAAGGTAGAAGGGTTGTTATTACTCTTCTTGAAAGAGTTGTTGTTGTTGGAACTCTTGCTCCTGTTGGTCTGTACCTCTTCTTCAATCAGCAGGCCTACCTTATAGAGCTTCGTGAAAGACTCTATGGGTTGGAATTGGACTGGATTGACTTTGGAAATGATGAGTTGGGCCTTATGTGGGCCTAATTTTGGACTTAGTCCTATATTGGTTTGAAGATAGACTTGAAAATGCACATGGGCTTGACATTGGATTGGAATAGAGTTGGATTAGACTTGGACTAGGATCGACATAGACTAGGGTTCACATAAAGATGCAAATGGGCCTAGGTTTTGACATGAGCTTGACTTATATGGGCCTAATATGGACTCTAATGCTAGCGGACCTAATATGAATACATGGACTCGAATTAGATGGACCTTATATGAATGCAAAATTGACTCTAATGCATATGGGCCTAGAATGAATGCAAGATGGATTGGATTTGGATAATTGGATTGGATTGAATGAAGGTGTTTAGAATGGGCTTAGAATTTTTGAAATTCGTTTTTAAAAGTAACCCCTTTGTTTTATCTTTTGTTAGGAAAAGATGATGGATTAATTTTGAAAAATGTTTTTGCAAATGTCGTGTATGATGATGATTAGTAAATAACTTTTTGAAAAAGGTAGAATAGAAGAGGGTGTAAGATTGATTTTGAAAAAATGTAAGAATTTGAAATTTGATTGAATATGGTAAGGTAGGATTGACGGGGAAGATTAGTTGAACAACAGGGAGAAAGTGGGAAGAGGTAGACATGCATGATGACTCTAACTCTACATGACCATTTTAGATGCACTTTTTAGGACAGACTCGACCTTGCATGAAAAGACTGAGTTTTTTGAACTAGGTGGGATTCCTAAAATGACCATTTTTTATTACGCAAATGCAAACAGATCGAACATAGGACCGAACATAAGATCGACCACTACGACGAATAAATCAAGGAAAAGCATGTGATGCACAGACTGTGTGTCATGCAGCATTGTTGCACGTGGCGCACAGTCGTGCGTCTGGCGCAGGAGTGGTGTGCCAGGCGCAACTTAATGCGCTTTGCGCACTACTCCCCCGACACGTTTTTCATGGATTTAGTCGAAGTTTTGGCCAATTGGTGATTTTGTTTAGACGCGCTTTTTAGGAACGACGCATAATAATGACAAATTGACAAGATAATAACAGGCAAGAATTGCAATCACAGGCAAATGTCATATAACATGGATGCAAAAATTCCAACCTAAAGTCCAGTTCTATGTTAGAAACTATTGGTCAGGTTTAGGTTCAGTCTGAAAGGGTCCATGACTAAGATACTGATCCCACGCTTCGTACCCCTGCTTAAAGAGGTGGCCACATGTAAGACGCACTCCAGTCTCAAGTCAGGAACAAGAGAACAATGCCATGGTTGCATAGGTTTGCTTATGACTAAGATCCAACACTATCGCTCAGGAAGCTTTTTGGAAGGACAAAGCGCAAACCCCCCGGGGGTGACCTCACACATAGAACATGTGCTAATGAGGCAAGGTAGATTGTCCTTATGGTGGCTGAACAATAGCCATGCATATGCAAAACTGCATATTATTCTAAGGCATAAAAATAAGAATGAATCGTATTTTTCAAGTTTCACCAACTCATTTAAAATAAATTATTTTTTTAAAATCGTCCCCAGTGGAGTCGCCAAATTGTAGCGTGTTTTTATTTCGCCTACGCGGTGTAAGCGCGTATTAGATTTGACTACCTAATTATTAAGGTTTTATTGAAAATTATTTTGAAAGAAGTCGCCAACAATTCTTTTTAGGAAGAATCATAAACCTAATTGGATATGGGAAAATCGTAGGGACAAATTATCCAATGTAGATTTCCCCGTCCTGACTCCATAGATGGTCAAAGTAAACCAAAGATTGAGTTCGTAGGTGAGGGTACGAATATAGTCATAATGAACCACATTCGCCCAGAGTTGGCCTCTACTAAATATCGATTCAATACAAATTTTATGCCAAAGAATAATCATATAACGTTTTTAACATCCTAAAAATAATTAGTCTAAATTGGTTCAGGAAACACATTAAAGACTAATTTTTTAGTGACATGTTATTATGCAATCAATATTACAGGGAACCTAGCAGGTTGTCCAAATTAATCTGATTAATGTTAGAACAGTTCTTTAGGTCTTGATTAGCAAAAATAACATGTGGGTGATAAAAGCAATCAAGCAGGACAATCATTTAATATGAACAGAATGATCAGGCAAGCATGTAATAATGTATGAAAAATAAATAAAAAGAAAGAAGGAGGTTTAGAATGTACAGTAGAGCGATTTTATATTAAATATCTACATCATGAAATAAATGGTTAGTAACTTCAATATAAAAATAGAGAATTTATTTAAGGACCCTCAGGATTATACCGTGGCTTGGGTCTGCAAGATTGACAACCTTCGGGACGAGCAATCGTGAAGCCTGAAAATCTGAATGTATGAATGTATGCAAATTTGAATGTGTTTGTGTTTGAAAGGTATGAGTTTTGTAGGGAAGTTTTATAGTTCGTAGAGAGGTTCGTAAAGTATTCGTCGAGTTCGAAGTGTGCTAATGTGAAAAATCCGTTCTTCAATCTGTACGAAAATCAGGCCTATATAGGGAAAGCGACACTGCGCCTCACGCGCCAGCTGCGCCTGGCGCAGCTGACGTGTCAAGCGCATGACGCGGCATGACCCGTAAAAAGCATACATGTGGTACGCGCTTTGAAAAAGATAAGAAAGAAAATCCGTGTCTCAAGCAGAGAACTGCGCTTGACGCAGGACTCTACATGAAACAGAAGTCTACGTGGCAGTTCTGGTGCTCTTGGCATAGGCTGTGCGCTAGGCGCGGCTTACGTGGAAGCCCACGTGTCAGAACATGTGCGCTCGGCGCAGGCAGCTGCGCTCAGCGCAGAGCTTGTTTTTGACACGTTTTGACAGTTTTTGATAAACAGCGTTCTAAAAGATTTTCTTTTATCTTTTAACTACGAATATTTGATTTTACGGGATAAAATCTGATTTTTAACTTATAAAAAATATCTTTTGAAAATATTTATTTATTAAAATAAATCAAATAATTATCAATTAATTGGGCTTTTCAAAGAATTGGGCTCAAATACAATTAATTATCATGAATAATTAATTGGGCTTTAAAATAGGACTTTAACACTTTTCGAAATGATTTTGAATAGCTTTTCAGACTGCTCTGCCCTTGGGTCGGACCAATTAAGACCGCAGTATATTTCATCATCGGATCCTTAAATGGGGAGACACGATTATATGTCTACAAGTAGTGATGGCTATAAATACTATTTAGTTTTACTTTACGATTTTACTCATTATGTGTGGACTATTCCTCTCAAACATAAATCTAAAACCTTCCAATCCTTTGTCAATTTCTAACACTATATTCTGACACAATTTCAACGCCCTATCAAAGCCTTTCAAAGTGATCATGGGAGTGAATTTGACAATGACCCTTTTAAATTATTTTGCATCCAACATGGCATTATTTTCAGATATTCATGTCTCCATACATCCTCCCAAACTGGTAAAGCCGAACGTATGATTCGCACAATTAATAATGTCATTCGCACACTTTTGTTTCATGCTTCCATCATCTCCTCTTACTGGGTTTATGCTTTAGAGACCGCCACATATCTTCTTATTATTTTGCCCACAAAAGCTCTCAAAAACAAAACCCCGTCTGAAGCATTATATTTTGTTCTCCCTTCTTATGACCATCTTCGCATTTTTGGTTGTCTATGTTTTCCCAATCTTACAGCTACTTCTAAAAACAAGCTTGCCCCTCGCTCTACACCATGTGTTTTTTTGGGGTATCCTCGTAACCATCGTGGGTATCGGTTCCTTGACCTTTTCACAATATCTAACACTGCATCCTGCTCCAAGGTTGTGTTTATGTAGAGTTGTATCCCGCTCCAGGGTTGTGCTAAAGTAGCTGAAGGCTAGCGCTTATTTTCCGCTGTCTTTGTCTTCAGGAACACGAACCACATCAACGCTTGTTTTGCCGCTGTCTTGGCTCGTAATGGTCCGCAGACCTAACGGTTTGTTTTCCGTTGTTGATTTGAAATGGTCCGCAGACCTAACGGTGTGTTTTCCGCTGTTGATTTGAAATGGTCAGCAGACCTAACGGTGTGTTTTTCGCTGTTAATTTGAAATGGTCCGCAGACCTAACGGTGTGTTTTCCGCTGTTGATTTGAAATGGCCCGTAGACCTAACGGTGTGTTTTCCGCTGTTGATTTGAAATGGTCCGCAGACCTAACGGTGTATTTTCCGCTGTTGATTTGAAATGGTCCGCAGACCTAACGGTGTATTTGCCGCTGTTAATACTCCTCAGTACCTGTTGTCTCTCGAGCAATGTATGTTAAAAATTTGTGTGAAGTTGTTCAATGTAGGATACCTGTAAATGCAAAGAATACACAGATATGCAGACAAACAATTATGGGACATGCATATGTCCCGTGATGTGGGTGCTAGTGTATGGATAGGAAAAGACTTGACCTATAAAGAATGACCTCTAGTACTCTAGACTTAAAGGTGCTATCGTGTGTGCATACATGTTCGTGTATGTGACTCGATGATTGACGCTATAATCCTATGGCTAAGGACGAAGGATGCAATGTTTGACACAATGTTTGGATGATGCAGATATGTAATGCAAATGCAGAGATATGACACTAATGCAAAGATATGATTTTGATGCAGATGATATGATATGATGCTTTGATTGTTTCCATTAGAAGCTCAAATTTTCGTTTAGAAAACTGTTTTTGAAGGAGGAGAAATGGGAAGCCCACAAGGATGATCCATGTAAGTTATGTTTGATTCGCAATGTGTTGTAGTTGTTACGGGCCTAAATGAGCCCATAAAACAGTTAGGATTTCGTATGGGTCTGGAGCCCATAATATTTTGTTTGGACTCGTAACGAAGTCCTAACGCTTAGTGGATGTTTCGACCAAAGATTCCATATAAGGTTCCTAAGGTGAGAAGACAAGAAAGGCCAAATAAAGGAACACTCGAAAGATGAGGCGCAGTCATAGCGCTGAGTGTTGAAAGGTTATGCTAAGGCTGGCTTAAAAGTGATAAGAAAAAGGAAGTGATTAGAATAAGAAAAGGCAGAGTCATAATGAATCGACTCACGCAATGAGGTAGGCTAATGATGCAGGTTCGAATCCCAGTCTAGTTCTAAGGGTAAGGATGAGCATTTAAAATTCATGATTTTTTTTTGGGCGATCGCGCTTTTCTCATGGGCCTAGACGAGCCTTAAAAAAAATATGTTTTGAATTAAAATGGTCGGGCCTCAAAAGAGGTTGCCTATGTATCCATGATAGAATCAGGCCAGTCGTAGCTCTTAACATTTTTTAATTGGTGGCCGAGCATTTTGCTTTGGAGCCATTTGCAATGAATTAGGCATTGATTTGGAAGAGGTCTTTGGTAAGGGTGGATAATCATGTAGGTTTAGTTTGGTTTAAAGCGGTCGGACCTCAGGGTGAGGTTTCCTACGTATCTTCAGCAGAATCAGACCATTCGTAGTTCAGGCTGATGAATGAGAAGGTGCCCTGACTTTTGCCTAAGTGGCCCTTATGGGTTTTCGACCTAGCGGGCTTTGGTTTGTCTTTTATGGCTTATTGGAATGCAACGTGCATGGTTGTCGGTTGTTTATGAGAAGGTTTATCAGAAGTATGATTTGGCTTGTAATGGTTTTTGGCTATGGAGGTCAAGGTCGTTTGGTTAAAGTTTTGGGTTGAAGGTTAAAGGTTTTGAAAGAAGTACCTTTGACAAAGCTATTGATGGGCTTATTTGCAACATTTCTTCTCTTTTTTTGTATTTTGCACTTTTTTTTTTGCTTTTGCTTTTTATTTTCTTGCTTTGATTTTTTTTCGTTGCTCTCTTTTTTTTTGCTTGCCCTTTACATTGAATTGTTGTCAAATGTACTTTCCATGAGGTAGGTTAAAGGGAGAGGGGTGTTATGCATTTAGGTTGAAGTGGAGGAATAGTTGTAGTGAAGGGAGAAATGCCTCTTTTATATATGTCAGTTGTTCATTGCCTTTATTAGAATAGTCATGACAATTAGAAAATCATTTCTTTTAAGGCGACAATCGTGATTTTCATTGATGCTCATTAATGCAAGGTTAGTTTATAGATAAATACTCATTTATTAATTGAAAATTATGAGTACATGCAATAAGAGGGAAAATCCTATATTAGACTGGGCAAAATAAGAGAGATTAAATAGAAAATGAAATCCTAAGTCTAGACTCCTACGCTGCATGACGAGACAGCTTCGTTGCTTCGATCTTCAGGAGGTCTCTTTCTAAATGAAACGATAAGAGGTGTATTTTTTCGTGCTGATTGGACCTAAGCGAGTCCAAATGCTTTAATGAGCGATTGGGCTTATATGTCTATTTCTATGACATTGAGGTCATTGTTTTCGGCATTTTTGGGCAAATCATTCTCAATCTGGATACCCACATCATATACTCTTGCGAAGCTATCAAGACCCAAGTATTTGAGGTGGTTTTTGTATTTAGGGAGGAGGTTAGATACGAATATACGTACCAAGTCTTTTTTCTGCAGGTCTTGATACCATATGGATTGATTTTTCTCTCCACCTATTCAGATAAGTGGTAAAACCTTCATTTTCACTTTGTTTAATAACCTCGAGTTCTCTAAGGGAGGTTTGCAGTTGTGCGTTCTACTCATATTGTTTCATGAAAGCAATAGTGATGTCTTCCCAAGTTTCAGTTTGCTTGGGGTCTAGGGAATAGAACCAATTCTGACATATTGGGTCCAACGACATCGGTAATACCATTGGATAGAGTTCGGGGTCAACCGATTTGATGATCATGGTTGCACGAAAGTTCCTTAAATGATACTTTGGATTATTAGTTGGTTCGAATTTAGGGATGTCAGTTAAAGATAACTTTTCAGGAAGTTTTCCTTTCGGTTTAGTGTTATCAATGGGCTCAAAATAGGAATTTGCATTGGTTACCCTATGAACAACACTCTCTAATTTCTTGTTGAATCTCGGAGATTCACTAGACTCGATCTTCTCAAGCCTTATAGCTATTTCTTCCATCATGCTTGACAGCTTGGCTAAAGCTCTAGCCATTTCAGTGACTTGTTGTTCGACATTCGATGGACTACCCATTTCAATGTTTCTTGATTTCTACATGGATCATCAAGAGAGATTTAGAAATGGAGTGATAATGGAGAGAGAGAAATGGAAAGAAGGAGAGTATGTTTGTTTTGAAAGTTGAGCTTCTAGGAACGAATCCGAATATCCTAAATGCATGATGATTTTTTTTTGGATGCACCTAGACCTAATGCAGGTATGCATTATTTTTTGGATGCACTTAGACCTAATGCATGTATGCAAGACTCAATCTATGCGTTCGAACCTGTAAAGGCTTCCTACATATCCCAAAAGAGGGAATCAGATCGCTTGTAGTTCGGGACTACTAAATGCAGAATGAAATGAAGAGTATGGATGCAATGAGACTCTTAAATTCCTATGAACTCTAATTATGCATGAGGTGTATGAACGACGGACTATGCAATGCAGAGGGATTCTAGTATGAATGCAGTCCTAATGGATACGAAATCCTAGACTTGACAGAATTCTAATGATGTTAGAATTCTAGACTTGATGAACTTTCAAGGATGCTAGACTCCTAATATACATGAGACTCTAGTGGATCTAGACTCCTAAAATGGACGGAATTTTGACGGATTTAGACTCCTAATATGGGCAGAATTCTAATGGATTCGAGACTCCTAAGATGGACGGAATTCTAACGATTTTAGACTCCTATTATGCATGGACTTTATACGGATTATAGACTTCTAAGATGGATGGAACTCAAACGAATTAAGACTCCTAACATGGATAGAGTTAGACGGGGTTAAGAACTCTAAGTGGAGTGAAACTGGATGAACCTATACATATGCGCTAGATGGATTTCTAATGGAGTTAGAATTCTTAGGCGGATGAGACTTTTACAACAAGATGGACACTAAAAGGAATCCTAGACGATGTACACAAATGATGGATGATATACATGAAAAGACAGGATATAGGATGAAGGATGAATTTTTGAAAAAGATATGTGATAGGAAAAAAGACGGAGATTTTTATTTTAAAAAAGGTGGAGATAGAATTTTTGAAGTAGATAAGGAAAATGGAAAGATGGAAAGAAAGAAAAGATGAGATTATTTTTGAGATAAAAAATTTTTGGATGAATTTTTAAAAAAAAAAATAGCTGACAACGAGAAAAAAGATTAAGGAGATAAGTCCTTTTTTTTTAACAAAAAGATGAGAATAAAAAAAACGGTTATTTCACCAAATACCCCTGACAAAAAAATTTATTCCACAAAATACCCCCTTTTTTTTCAAAATTCACCAGATACCCCTGACCTTTAAAAAAATTCACGAGATACCCTTTTGTTGACGGACGTTAGTCCTCCATTAGCGTTTATTTACAAGTTTGCCCTAAGTCCACCTAATTAGCCCTAAGTCAACATAATTAGCCCTAAGTCAACCTAATTAACCCTAAGTCAACCTAATTAACCCTAACTAACCCTAACCCTCCCCCGCAGCTCCCCCCCTCCCACGCAGCTTCCTCTCCCCCTCACACGTAGCCCCCATCCCCCGCAGCCGCAGCCCGCGCCTCCCCCTTTGAATCCCGGAGCCCACCACCCCCACCCCTTCGAATCCGGAGTCCACCACCCCCACCCCTTCGAATCCCGGAGCCCACCACCCCCACCCCTTCGAATCCCGAGTCCACCACTCCCGACCCGCATCAAATTCGGGGCAACCGAAAAGTAGAAGAAACTCGTCGGGCATACACGGGGCAAAAAACACATCAAATTCGGGGCAAACTCGCCGGCGAAATACTCCTTCGAAAAACGCAAAAGTAGAAGAAAGAGAACGGAGGTTGGGCTACGTGCGGGGGGGGGGGGCGCGGGGAGGGGAGCTGCGTGCGGGGGGGGGGGCTGTGCAGGGGAGGGAGGCTGCGGGAGGGGGAGCTGCGTGGGGAGGGGTTGTCTGGTGGGGGAGGGATTTGCGGTGGGGGAGGTGGGGGAGGTGAGGGGAGGGTCTTGGTGGGGGAGGGGGTGGGGGTGGGGTTGGGTTAGGGTTACTTAGGTTTTTAGGGTTAATTATAGTTTTTTAGGGTTAATTAGAGTTTTTTAGGGTTAATTAGTTAATTAGTTAACATAGCACTATTGTCCGTTAGCTAAAAGGGCATTTTGGGTAATTTTTTTAAAGGTCAGGGGTATTTGGTGATTTTTTTTAAAGGTCGGGGGTATCTGGTGAATTTTGAAAAAAGTGGGGGTATTTGGTGAATAAATTTTTTTGTCAGGGGTATCTGGTGAAATAACCGTAAAGAAAATGAAAAAAAAAAGAAAGAGAATGGTGAAAACAAAGTAGCAGCATGAAAGGAACGAAGGGGGGAGCTTAAGAATCGGTTGATATGTCACAAAGATCACACCGTTAGGTCTGCGGACCATTTCAAATTAACAGCGGAAAACACACTGTTAGGTCTGCGGACCATTTCAAATCAACAGAGGAAAACACAATGTTAGGTCTGCGGACAATTTCAAATCAACAGCGGAAAACACACCGTTAGGTCTACGAATCATTTCAAATTAACAGCGGAAAACACACCGTTAGGTCTGCGGACCATTTCAAATCAACAGCGGAAAACAAACCGTTAGGTCTGCGGACCATTACGAACCAAGACAGCGGCAAAACAAGTGTTGATGTGATTCGTGATCCTGAAGACAAAGACAGCGGAAAACAAGTGCTAGCCTTCAGCTACTTTAGCACAGCCCTGGAGCGGGATACAGCTCTACATAAACACAACCCTGGAGCAGGATGCAACTCTACCCCGACATGAGCTGGACCAGAATAGCTCATGATATTCCTTTCTCACCTATCATTTCATTTTTGCAAATTTACAATTATTTTGCAAATATGTTTCACACATGTATGTTCCTGAAACTTTTGCTTATTTTGCAGGTACCGGCGTAAAAGAGTGATTTTGGATTGCAAAGTATCTAAAATCATTCTCCGTCCCGACACGTATACTTTGACTTTCGGTTTTACAAACCTCAATCAAAGTGGGGGCTTTCATAGACACATAATTGTGTCTTCCCATTTAGTATCCTATGATGACTAATACCCTACTCCAATTGGTCCGGATAGAAGAAAGAATAAAGAACGAGTCTAAAATAAAATGTTTTAAGCCCAAACCATTTTATAAATCTTTTTATTAACCCATTTCCGAAAACCTTTTTTATAACTAGTTTTACTAAACCCACTTCCTAAAACGTTTTAAATAACTTTTTTTTTAAAGTCCATTTTGCAAAACCTTTTAAAAATAATCTTTATGAAAGCCCAATTTATAAAACCCATTTTCTAAGCCCAATTTAGTTAATAGGATTAATTAATTTTATTAATTAGTTTTATTAATAAAAATATCTTTTATAAAAAACCATCTTTTTTCAAAGTGTTTTAAATATTTTTTATCTAACTCTTTTCTAAAATCTTTTTAATAAAAATCTTTTAGAGACCTACTAGTTTTCGAAAAATTATTGCAACCGAACTACCTAAACCTATATATATCTTCCCAAACAAATTACCACGACTAACTAATTGACACGGCATATCACACTAACAATCTCCCTAGGCAAACTCATAAAGAAATTAATCGGCCAACACCTAAAAATAAGTCGCCCCCTCTCTCTTTTTCTCTCTCTCAAACCCTAGCCTCCTCTACCCCTTCTTCATCAATTAGGGGCTGCCATGGATGATTTCATCCATGGTAAGCCCCTTTTTCTCTTTTATTTTCAGTTTTTAGTTCATTTTCTTATTTTATTTAATAAATTAGTCTCTCTTTATGAGATTTTCTCAAACCCTGTTATGGAGTTTTTAGTTTCTGTTTTGGAAATCTCCTTCTCCCCTATGGGAGTTGTGAGTATGGTTCTTTTGTTTTTAGGTATGAGAAATTATTCTCATTGGTTGAAGTTCGAGACTCAACATGAAGGTATTGGAATCTCGGATGCGGTCAACCTGACTCGATCAAGAATGTTCTTCCCAAACTATATCAGAATGATAGACTTCCTCATCAATAGCTACTTGATTCAAGAAGAAATACAAGGTACTTGTTTGTATTGCTCGATCCGGTTCATTGTAGTTTCTTCGAAGACGAATTTGATTTAGTCTTGTTTAATTGTATCTTGTTTTTCTTTAATACCTATTGTAGATGCCGTTTGGCCTTCAATTAATGAAATTTCTCTTTCAAAAAAAAAAAATCTCCCACGGCAAACTCATAAAGAAATAATCAATCGGCCAACACCTAAAATATCTTCACTCTGACAATTTCACGGCCTTCGTAATTCACCTCACCATACTCACATTCATCTCTCAATCTCACACAATAATCACACGGCCTTCACTCTCATAATACACGGCACAAAAAACACTCGACCTCACCTCTCAACACAAACAAAAATCACCCACGGCTAACGAGATTGATCTCTCGCACACCTTCGCACAACTCGACACACAAAATCTCTCACTAATATTCATCATCATCATCATCATCATCATCTTACAACACCACACGCCCAGCTCCCTAATCTCTAAGTCAACGCCTCACAAATCCCTCATAACCATCAGTATTCATCCACCACATGATTTCAGCTCATATATTATCATCATACTACATCCTAATCATTCATCCTCACTTAAACAGACGCCACATCACCATTATCATCTAACAAATACCACAACCATATACTAATACTTGCGCCTAATTCAACGTAACACAAACTTTTTAAAGGCTCGTACAATTCAATTTTCCAAGATCCGTACAAATTAACGACCCCGGACGGTGGTATAATTTCTTAGGTCAACTTTAACCACCTTTATTTGCTTTATTTATTTATTTTTATTATTTTCTTGAAGTTACTAACATGTGAGGTAGGTTATTAATATATTCCTGCGACGGTAAATATTGTATATATTATACTAACTGCAATATTTTCTTTTAATATTTTTATTACTTTTCATGAACATATTATTTTTTTATGCCTAATTGCAATATGTATCACTTTGTATTTATTGTTAATCAAGACCTAAATAATTGTTCTTACTAATTCAGATAATTTGGACAACCTGCTAGGAAACCAGTAATTATATTGTTAAATAATTTGTCACTAAAAATATAGTCTTTTATGTGTTTCCTGAACCAACCTAGACTAAATATTTTTAGGGTGCTTAAAAACATTATATGATTATTTTTTGGCATAAAATTTGTTGTGAATCGATATTTAGTAAAGGCCAGCAATGGGCGAACGTGGTTCATTATGGCCATATTCGTACCCTCACCCCCGAACTCAATCTTTGGTTCATTTTGACCATCTATGGAGTAGGACGGGGAAATCTACATTGGATAAGTCCCTAGTCCCTAAGATGTACCTACAGTTTTCAATATTCAATTAGGTTTATAAGTTTTCCTCTAAAAATTTGTTGGCGACTTCGAAAATATTTTTAATAAAACCTTAACAATGGGTAGTCAAATAACGCGCTCACACTACGGTAGGCAAATAAAACCACGCCTACATGGGTGAAGATTGATGAGCACTGATGAATGATGATGGACGGCCTGGTTTGGTGAGGGGTCGATCTTAGATGATGATAGATAGAAGTACTAGCGTGCTGCGAAGCAGGGGAAATAAAATCCCAAAAATGAAACATGAAGGTAGCACCGAAGACGAAGCTACAAAAGGAGGAGTCTGATTTTTGGGGTTTTCATTTTATTTTATTTTCTTTTTCCCTTTTTTCTTTCTTCTCCTTTTTACTCCTTTTCTTTTATTTTCCCTCTTCTTCCTTTTATTTTGTTTTCTCTTAATATTTTCCCTATTATTTTCAAGTTGTATAAATACCCTTACTCACTTGTTTAGAGAGGGAAAAAAATAGAAAGCAGAAAATGATCACTCATTTTTTTAGGGTTTTGAGGAAGATTACCTCCATAGTTTAGGTTACTGAGAAAAAGTGAGAAAACTCAAAAAGAGATTAAAGATTTTAAAATCCAAGAAGTGACAACTTATATTAAAGCTTCAACAATTAATCAATGAGCCTTTTCAATATATAATGCTTCTTGAACATATTTCCAACCTGATTCAAGTAGAGTTTCAATATATAAAACTCAAAAAGAGATTAAAGATTTTAAAATCCAAGAGTATGATTCATTATATGATGTCAAAGACTACATACCACAATAAAACGTAGCGAGATCATAATTCTTCCAAAAATTTACATTTGATGGACGAATAGTACAAATTTCGTCCACAGTATATAGAGAATAGCAAACCATCACATAAAGCTGGTGTAATATACTAGTATACCAAGCCATCAACATCCCATTCAGTGTAACTACTATTTTACGGGGAGTTGGATAATCACGGTGCTCGCACAGCCATATTCCCTGAGAGACAAGAAGCAAATAAATAATATCAGATGAAAAAACTATACCATTGTGGCTTTCAACAAGAGCTGACTCAAATCCAAACCCTAATACCCTAACGGCCCGTTTGGTTAGTGGTCATAAATGGTGGTAATGGTAATGTAATTTAGTGTAAATTTGTAAAGAAGTTCTCATGTCAATGACCATGGTAATGAAACTTCATCACAAAATATGGGTTTTCCTATATAAATTTTCATTACCACGCAATACCACCTTCCCAAGTGGTAATGGATGGTAATGAGATTTTAGGAAGAAAATGGATGTTTTGGGATCAAGTAGCATTACCATGGGTAATGATGTGTGATTTTCTTTATAAATTTACACTATAATGCATTACCATTACCACCATTTATGACATCTAACCAAACGGTCCGTAAATAGACACCAAAACACTATACATTGCCTTGTATATTCATTCATATAGGGAGATTAACAATACATCTATGGTATACGTTGCTGAAGAGAACAAATAACGACAAAACTACTAATCAGCTTAATATATTACCAATATGACATGGGCAATTTGGTTGGAAGCCTTCCTTCCTCCCCTGTGACAGGAATTCGATTCTTGCCCCTTGCAAAGTTCTCTATGCTATACTAATTACTATGTTTGGAATTTTGCTTAAACAGTTTGAGGCTTGGCAGGTAAGATTAAAGATGACCTGATGATAGGACAGGCCTAACCTAATCAAAAGCAACCCAAACTATCCAAGAGCCAGTAGTTAACTAGTTATGGACTCTCTACATTGATACCTTCTACAATTTTAATTTTAAGCTTCAATTTGTCTTAACATTTTACTCAGATGAAAATTAAATGCCTGCTAAATTTTGGTGTTGGTTTTTTCGGTGAAGGATGCCTGAACAATGAGTTGGATGTCGATGAAGATAAATGGAGAGCAAAATTGCTGAAAAAATTAAGTTCTCTATCTCTCTCAATCTCGCTCACTCTTGTGATGTGATTGATTTGGTTGTTGCTTTGCCAAAATTGTAGCCAATTGCAGATTAATTAGTTTATCTTTTCTCCATGTTTGGTTTATTCCCATGTCTGAATTCTTTTTGCTAATGGGGTATAATGCTAATTCCAACTTGCAATTGCAAATTAACTTGAATATTTTGTTTGCATCAAATATTAGAATGTCAAAGGAATTTGCATCACCTGAATTTAGAAATTTAGCTTGAAACGGATTGACGGTTGGAAGGTGAAGCAAGACAAGTGTACAAGTTCTACAAGTGTTAGAATCTGTTCTTTGGGACTGAACTTATGTAAGGAAACTGACTGAACTGAACAATAAGGGGGCGTTTGGTTTATAAAGGGGAAAGGGAAAGAGTTTAAGAAAGAGAAACAAGGAGAAAGGAAAAGAAAATCCTTAGATTAAAAATGTTGATTGGCTAGAAAAACCCTCTTCCTCTTCCCCACCATACTCTACCCCCCTCTCTCTCATGTATAGCTGGCTGCCACCCCCTCCCACCGCCGGCCGTTCCCCCCACCGTCGGTCGCCCCCCACCGTCGGCCGTCGCACCTTTTCTTCACCACCCTTCTCACCGCCGCGGCACCACCATTACCACCTCCCCCTTCTTTCTTTTCCTTTTCCACCACCATTAAAGGTGAAATTTGAGGTTTTAAAGGCCAGATTCGAACATAAAAACTCTAGATCTAGAGTTTCTATGGTCGAATTTGACCATTTAAAGCCATATGGAAAGATATTCATCCATTTTTACTTTTTTTTTTTTGAGTTTTAAGGTTATGGGTTTTGAAGAAGTGTTGGTGGATTTTTGGGTGGGTGGTGGTGGCTTATGTGATGGTTTATGTGGCTAAGGCGGCGCCGTGGTAATTTTTGTTCATGGGGGTGGCAGTTTCGGCGGGTGGGTGGTCATTTCGGTAGATAGGGTGGTGGTTATGGTGGCGGGAGAGGTGGTGTCATTGGCTAGGGGTAGTGGGTTGGTGGTTGGTCATTTCGGTGGATAGGATGGTGGTTATGGTGGCGGGAGAGGTGGTGTCATTGGCTAGGGGTAGTGGGTTGGTGGTTGGTGTTGTGGTTTAGTGGTTGGGGTGGTTGTTCTAGTGGTTGGGGTGGTGGTCAATCGTTGGTCAAAGTGACCATAGAGTAGAGGAGGAGGAAAGGGTAAGTGAAACCTTGGGGGTGTAGGTAATGGAAGTAGAGGAGCTTGGGGGGTAAGGGGAGGGTAAAGGGAATGATTAAAATGTGCTAACAAACAACAAGGGAATTAAACTATATGATTCTCTTACCCTTTCCTAAAAACCCCAAACCAAACGCCCCCTAAGTCCAAAAAAAACAAGGCCTTAAGCACACGCCTTGAGAAGAAAGGTTTATTGATGATATTGACGCAAATACTGATATTCCTATTGGTAGAGATCCGTTATTGTGAGTGCTCTACTCCACATATTTTATGAATCTTCACGTCTTTTATCTCAGTGTACTAAGTCTAGGATCACAGCTTCATTAAACAGGCTATGTAGAGTCTAAGATCACAGTTTCATGCTCTACTCCACATATTTTATTGATGCTCGACACTTCTATAATTGATTAAAACATATTTCAAGAGACATAAATCCACAAAAACAGCCTGTTTAATTAAGAGGGTCGGACCTAAATTGACACAGTAACTATTGTGTAGGATCACTACTCTTCAACCTATAAAGGCTGAGAGGGTTGCAGCATCAATAAACTCTATCCTAAAAAAGAACAATCTGTCCAGATCCTGTGCTATGTAGAGGGTGAAAGAGTAGAGATGTTCTGTAAATTTGTTAACGGCATCAGGTTTTGCTCACGTCAGATCTCAACTCTTTTCGTTTCTTTTTTTTTTTTTAGAAAACAGATCTCCACTCTGTGTGGAGGGTTATTATCAAGGATGCTGATAAGTTGGACCCTAGGGAATTAATGATTTCAGCCAATAAAAATGTAATCTTTAATATGTAAACCAAGACGATAATAGTTCTTATGAAATTAATATGTACTCCTGTTTCTTTTTAATTTACTCACTTCGCTTTGGGGAGAACCAAGGAGGAAGTCAAAAAGTAGGAGAGAGAAACTGAAAAGTGAGAGAGAGAAACTAAAAAGGTGGAGAAAGAAATTTTATGGTAGCTTATTATATAAAAAAAAAGTGGACCACATAGGTGGAAAAAGAGGAGAAAATAGATGGGACATGTTAGCCAAAATAGAAAAAGCAACAGTGTGTTGATTGAAACAAACCAAAAAGGGAAGTGTGTAGATTAAAAAGAAATGAAGGTAGCATATATTTTATTTGGTTTTCGAGTGAAATTACTTCTAATGGGCACTTAGTTTTCGCGTGTTTTGTTTATTTTATTTGGTTTCCCTTCTCAAATTACTTGTAATCTTGATGCTCAAAATAGCCTCAGGTAAAATTGAAGCAGCGGAACAAGTGTATTGGTCCACAAAAGCAGGCAAATTTCACTAAAAGAGAGATTCTGTCAATCAATTGCACCAAATGTATCACCAAAAAGTATCTTGCCAATGGTAGTAAAGATGCCACATCAATATTTATGCCCCCATCAACCAACTTAGTGCGATATTGTCATGACTCATGACTCTCTACTTCTCATCAATCCAACCCCCCCCCCCAAAATTAAATCCCTATTACCAGTAGCTATATGTTAAAATTAATAACTACAGCAATTGACATCATAATAATTGTGGTTACCTGCCAGGTTCCCATGTTAAGCTTTCCATTAGTGACTGGAATCCTGGATCATAGATAAAGTAATGTGTAAGCAACCACAAGCAAGAGTGTCCAAGGGACTTGAACTAAAAAAAACTCAGACTTAAGAGTATTAGAGAATGTACGTTAATGCACAGCCAAACATTGATGACTTGATATGTGCTGGCATGTCATCAGGTCCTGCAAAAAGAAAATCAGAGCAATGAGCAACGATGACAAACAATAGCAAAGTATGTATGGAAACCAGATTGTTCAGCATATTGCTTCCTAACTTGCAGCTATCAACAAAATATCTTCTGAGAAATAGTACCAAAGGCATCAAAGATTAGGTCAGCATAGATGAATCTTAGCCAGTTCTCTCTCCTCCTGCCTCCCTCCCACAAGTAAAGTATTTACTTTGATCATCACAGGTCAGCTAACTTTCAGAATTTCAAGTTTCAACCCTCATTCCAGCAGGGAACGACCAATTGGAGCTGAGGAAAATCAAAACATAAAAAAAAAAAGAGAGATAAAAGGAGCAACAAAACACAACTGGGATTTGAGATGATCGTAAACTGCATCATGTAAATGTCATAGGGAACTTGCAAAACAGCAATAAGAACTTTAGTAGGATTCTAGTGAATTTTCTTTGAAAAACCTAACTCACGCTGACCTCAGGCTGGCCTAGATCCTGTTTATAACATCTTATCTTTTTCTAGCTCAAGGAGTTACAATAGATTACCCGGAAACGCCTCTTCAGCCTCACGGGCCCCTTTTTTCCTATATCGGGTGATAATCGTATTCAAGTCACTTGTCAGGAACAAGCAGGAGCATACATATAGTTCATGAAGGTAGGTATAACTAGAAGCCAATAGAACTTTAAAAGTGATTGGGTAACACAAAGAGTGAACTGATGCAGCACTGTCTCCAAATAACTAATTCAGGTGAGGAAAAGAATAAGTTGTTCATCAAGAATAGGGAAAATTCAACATCCAGAACATAATTTGGAAGAATCACTCTATATACCGACCTTCCAGTGTGTGCTTCCAAGGTGCGGAACTACCCTGAAAACAATCAAAAGGTAGATAAGACATACTGTCAATACAGCAACGAAAGCTAATCAATATTTGCACATGAATGCTGACCTCTGGAACTACCCTGTTAAGAAATGTCTCAGTGTCCTCTCGAACATCAGCATCGTAATTTTCATTTATGGTCAGAGAAGCACTAGTATGTTGCACTGGACAATTACGAGCACAAGAGCACATGAATGTAAAGCAAAGCCATTTCAACTCAGAAGCAGTGAGTCTACCTAACTTAAAATTGATTCTTACAGAAAAGATGAGCAAGCCCACACTTGAATTCAGACAAATCTTGTCCAATTTCCTTCAGTACCTGAACAAACATTTACATCATTAACAACCAAAAGAGTGTGACTCAAAACGACCATATTAAGACTACTAAAATAAGGAAAATGGTACAAGAAGGAAGAAATCACATTATGCCATCTAGTCACGTCACACCCTATCATGTAGAATTTTCAAACAAATTATATATCCTCCTTCCTGAAGCATATTGCTAATCAAAAGATAAAAAGAGCTTAAAAATTCATTTTTCCCCACATGCAGTCAGCAGAAGTTTCCAGCCACATCCAACCTTAGCTCAACCTTTAAGAAATTGTAGTACAAGATTGCATCAATTTTCCCCACTTGAAGTCAGCACAGGTTTAGAGCTTTATCATTGTTCAAATTAAACAAATATCCAATAAGGGATCATATCATTTCAAGGAAAACATCTAATACACAGGTTAATGAAAGGAATCAGGAAATACATCCCTACAACAACTAAACTTCAAGGCAACAGGAAATCACCAAAAACCCCTCATCAACAACTTCATCTTGGTTGAGTAACTAAAATAATGAACAATATGGCAGACAATAACTAATTCAATCATGATGATCCTCCTCAAAGAGACAGCAATAACTATACACATATGCATCTGCGCTATCATTTTTTAGAAGAGCTAAAACCATCCAAGAAAATCCCGAGAAACTAAGGTGAGAGTGATTTCATTTTGGGATGATAATGGTTTGTGGAGCAAGCAGGATCTCATAAGTTGATACCAGCATTTTTGAAGGCAAGAGGGACCTAGGACCAGTGTAACATAATTTGCTTTTTCAGTTAGCCCAAAATGGGACAAAAATAGGCGAAAACCGACCATAATTCGCCTTTTTTCAGTCCGTAATTTGTGCGGAGAATAGGGATTTATGTTTCACGGCCTATGACATCTAACAAATTCAAAAAAAAAAAACATTAATACTAGGACAATCCATGGTGTCAAAACAAGGCCGCATCGTATCGTATTGCCCGTGTTGTAAAGGTTTTCAAATTTACCGAACCGATATTACCCCCATTGTAAAGGTGTAAAAAAACTGCGTTTTAGGCGGGTTCTAGGGATTTCTCATGGTTTAAGCCGATATTCGGCGGTACGACAACCCTATCATCCCCGTTCCCGCATTACCGTGATCGTTACCGCAATCGTGACCGAAACCGCATTTTCGAACTATGGGACAATCCCAACTATGGCCGTTTCACTTTTAATAATCCTAATTATGAGTATTCCATTGTAGTCACAACTATTATGTGGGTCCTCCAAAAATGTTCCATGACTTACATTAACATGTTGAAGAGGTTACCATGACCACGTCGCTTCATTTCAATGGCTCCCCAATTTTTTTCATATTTATTGAAAATATCTTCCCTTCTCTCTCCTTCCACTGCTATCCCCCACTTGATAGCCTCCTTCCCAAAAACAATCCAACCACCACCAACCTACCCTACTATGACACCTTCTCACCACCACCACTCATAAAACGAGGCATGTGGTGAAGATGAAAAAGGAAACCAACTTTTTTTACATTCTAAGCAGCCCTGACTTACATACCACATTTCATTATGTAATTCCATGGCTCAAATCATATCATTCTATGAACCAAAGCTAATTTTTCCCCTAAACTCACTCTTTTCACTCAAAACACTTTGCAAGAGAAACTTCAACAGCAATACACATGCCGACAATTGTGGGAGATCAGGTTTAATTTGGCGGTGACAACATTGAATTCGACTTGTTCATCAATGTCATCATTTTCTAGGTCTTGCTTGCCCAATAAAACATCGTCCTCCGAGAAACCCTATCCTAGAATGAAGCCACCAGTGAGAATCAAACTGAAGATTATAAGAAGCTCGCTTCACCAAATTGTGGTGATAATTAGATGAAAGAAATTTGGGTCGTGGGGTGGATATGGTCAGGTGGCACCAAACGAAGGTTGGTCAGAGGGCGGTTGGCTTAGGTAGGAACTAGGTAGAACTGGGACTCTGGGAGAGAGAGAAAGAGAAAGGAACAAAAAAGACAGCATATAAAAAAAGTAACCTGCTAAGCGGTTGCAAGTCTTCGGGGAGCATATTTAAGACCCCCACAATAGTTGGGATTATTATGGAATAACTTATAGTTGGAATCATCAAAAGGGAAATTGCCATAGTTGGGATTATCCTTATCCAATTTTCCATTATTTTATCAATATTAGTACAGGATGGACATTCACTTTTAAATTTTAATTTGGAAAAATTGATAAAAATAGTCCCAACTATTAGACCTTCTCTAATCAGTCCCAACTTTTGATTATTTTAAGTTGGGTCCAACTTTTAAATCAAATTGACAAAAATGGTCCCCTTGACCTCGAGACGCAGGTAAAGCAAGTCATGTGAAACTCACGTGACTTTTAATGAAACTTTTTCTTTTTCTTTTTTCTTTTCAGTTTTGACTTTTCTTTTTGTCTTTTATTTTCCTTTTTTTTCTTGCGTCCTCTACTACTCCATTCTTCTTCTTCAGCTTCATGGCAACACCAATTAGTTTTCAGGTTTGGGGGGTAGGTTTTCGAGCACTGGTGGTTGACGTTTCGGGGGTGGTGAATGGCGATGTGCGTGGTGTGAGATGAAGAAGAAAAAAATTGGGTTTTCGGCAGCGGGTGGTTGATGTTTTAGGGGTGGCGGTGGTTCTCGTGGGTTGGTGGTTAGTGTTTCATGGTGGAGATGGCTGTGGGGTTGGGTTTTTGAGGGTGGGCTTTACGGGGGATGGGGATTCTTCTTCCTCTTCTTCTTCACACTATCAGCCCACATCATTCCAAAATGCTCAAATTCGGGTACAACCTGAAGAGATGAGCCCAACCCATATTGCATATTCGGGTTCATGAAAAACCCAAAAGAGAAACTCGGGTAAATAAATCTGCAACTTATCTACTGGAAGATGGTTTGACCAAGAAATGATTGATGAACAAACAATGGAGGAGAGAGATTGGAGGGGTTTTGATGGGTAAATGTTGCAATAAATCTACTGGAAGATGGTTTGCGTATGAGTTCTCGCAAAAGGCGAGCCATTTTCTAGGTAAGAGAGAGAAGAGAGAGACTGAAAAAATATCGAGTTTGCAGTGGATTTTTCATGGCTTGGTGGTGGCGGTTTGTGGTGGGAATGGGTGTTTGTGGTTGGGGACATGTGGGGGTGGTTTTCATGGTAGTGGGGGGATCATGGCTGGGGAGAGGTGGGGGTGGGAAAGAAACAATAAAAATTAAATGGAAAACAAAAATATAAGTTATAAAAGTCATGTGCAAGTCACATGTAAGGGTTTTAATTTGTTATTATAGTTTATCATGTCACCAAGACTGTTTTTAGCAAAGTCATGTAATAGTTGGGCCCAACTTAAAATAATCAAAAATTGGGACTGATTAGAGAAGATGTCCAATAGTTGGGACAATTTTTATCAATTTTTCCTTTTAATTTCCACTACAATTATAGTGAAATTCAACAGTAATTGAACTTAAAAACAAATTTTCAATGCAACGATCAATCAACTAATTCTCATTAAGACGCTGCTTATATTTTCAATGCCTTGATATGTTTAGGAGGAAATATCAACTACATATATCTATCAACGCTGCTTATATCTTCCGCTTTAGTATATACTATATATAGATATCAAGTTATCAACTATTCAGTTTATTCTACTTCTAGAAATATCTACTGCAGAATATAATGAATGGAACCCGGAAAAATATCCCTACTACAACTATATTACCAAGTTAAAAGATAGAATAGAGCTCCTCAAGCACTCTTCTGGTAGGATAAGCCTTCAAAAGATAATCTTCTATGATGAACTGTAATTCACTATTGGGTAATAAGACGTAACAAGCTACTTCTTGTAAGACAATATTTCTAGTAGGCCCCTGCTCTATATTATTTTGCACACTTGCTTTTGGCATGGAGATTAAGAGTAGTGCAGAAAGAGAGAGACCAAGTAAGAAATAAAGCGGGGTTGGAGGGAGAAAACGTGAAAGAAGGTTCAACAAATATTCAAAGCTTTACAATAATAGGCAAAGAGAAAATAAGCAAGAGAAAGTGTAGAGTTATGAAGTGAAAAATGACAATGAGTGTAATCACAGAGAAAAATGTAAGAGAAGGTTAGTTGATAATGCAAGTGTGCAATTAATTCAGATAGCCAACGGAGAATTAGATAGAAACTAGGAAGTGATGCAAAAAATCAATGTTAAAACAGCGAAAAAAACCATGACCGAATGCCAATGCAAACCATACTTTCTCGCTCTCCCTTCAGTTTGTCTCTCTCTCTTATTTCTCCTTTATGATCTAACTCATCTTTTTCTCTTCTGCATCAAGTAAAATTATATGCCGCACAGTCATTATAAGAGAGACAAGTCATCAATATCAGTTCAAAAAAACAATGAGAACGGAACCCTATAAACCTTGAACTTATCAAGGGAGGAGCGTGTGATGTCAACAAGCATTAATTGATTAAAGCATTCGGAGGAGGTCGAACCACCTCCGATCAAATCTCGTCTACATCATCTGCCCTTGTGCTCTCTCTACGCCATTAAAGGTCAAGGAAGGAGGGTGCCAAATTAAAAGCAATCAGAATCTTCAGACCATGAATCATCATCTCATCAACAGAATTTGACCTCATCCTATGCGATTCTTAGGATGCATTTCAAAAAAAAAAAAAAAAACTGTTTCAATTGAAAAAAATATATATAATTGTACTAAATAAAACGAAATCAGAAAATAATAAGAAGAAAAAAAAAAAAGTTCTTTCAGATTAAATGGTATATCAGATAAAATGAAGGCAAAAGAATTTGAAGAAGAAAAAAAAAAGTAGAATAATAACCTTGGAAGTCACGAGATGGCAACCGCGAGGGTGAGGAGAGAGAGTGATGGTCTTCTGGACCCACTTAGGTGTAGTCGACGCCATTGAAGTAGAAGAAGTGGTGTCGATGGTAGGACTGTGAACGGCTCGTATTCGATGAGACGATAGAAATGGCTTTACCCCCAATATAGACGACGCCATCATTACCTCTACAGTTTTCTCTCTCCTCAAAATCCCACCGAATTGGATTTTTTTTCTTGATTAGTACATGGAAGTATTATTATTATTATTGGTTGGTTTAGTTTGGTGATTTATTTACCACAAAACTTGTTTCGAAGATATGTGGGGCAAAATAGGACTTTTAAAGGTTGTTGTTATTTTTTAATCTATCATCTCATATACTATCATATCAAATCATATTATATTATCATATTATATAATCTATATATCTATAAATCTATATATATATATATATATATATATATATATATATATATATATATATATATAACCCTAGAAAAATGGTGAGTTGCCATCTATTTAGACATCAATGCCATGTGTCATGCCCGCAATCATTCTCCATTTGATTTTGCCACGTGTCATGGCTTTGTCCATATGCCACATGTCACTCCATTGAAAAAAATTAAACAACTGCTTGCCGTTTAATTTGATCACTTCCTATGCCCATTGATTTCGTTGATTTGCATTGAATTGCTGAATTTATGGAAGGAAATATGATGATTATATGGCATGCAATCACCGTATGATTATATAGCATACAAATATAGATTAGGTAGTATTGCAATCATCTTGAATGATTTTGTTTCTGTATATATAATTAACTTATTGACCAATTTAAATTCTAATTAACAAATTTAAGGAATTGCATCTATATATACAGAGCAAAGCCATTGTAACCTGTACAAAATTGCAAAAACTCTTACACTTTGGTTTTATTCTGAGTACATCATGATGAGGCACTTAAAAAAAGGGTGAGTAAAGCAAACAATAAACAAAGCTACGTTTTCAATAACTACGAAAAGCCGAAAGAAGTTACAGCTTCGGTAAAGCTAGCTCACGGTGGGTCAACACCGGCAGAACAGAATGCAGCCGAGCAACAGAGTAGAGAGAAAAAGAGGATGAGGAAATCGCAGCAACAGCAGATTACCGACAATAACCACAACAAACATGATGAGAAAACATTGGGTCTACCATGGATTGGGATGAAGAGGAATTCTCCATTGTTATTGCAAGGAGAAGTTTTGAAAAAGGTTTCTATATGGAAGTGGAATGAAGTTATAAATATGGATGGGCAATAAAAGCACATATTTGGTTTGATTTATGAATATTGTGGTCAAATCTTTCGATGAAAATAATCAAAGAATATGTGCATGAATATATTTTAAACAAGCTCAGGATAAATGAATACTTGAATTTTAGTGTACAAGAGCTAAATAAATGAATATAGTAGTAGATACTTTAATTCTTGACTTTTCTCGACTTATCTATAAGTGAGGTTATATAAAGAGTGATTTCAGTTCAAGCTATGAGAACTTATTGGACAAGAAGTGAATTGTACATTTTACAAATGATTAATAAAAGGTTTGCATTTGAAACGGGGAAGAGCATGAGTTGCTTACTGAAAGACTGATAGTATGAGTAAGACTTTTTTTTTATATTAATAGGTTTATGAAGTATTGCATTATTAATTTGTTAGTAATAGCTTGACTAAGAAGGAATAAAGTGAATTAGAGGAGATAGGGAGATAATATGATTTTAATAGAAACAGAGGACATCAGAGAGAGAGAGAAAAGGCATGTTGAACATTGTGAGAAGTTTTCTTTTGTATTTGGGAGATAATCTAACTCTCTTTCAACCCTTAGACGATCTTTCTAGATATTCAGTTATTTGGGTTAATAACTGAATATCTAGAAAGATCGTCTAGGGCCTGTTCTCTTCAGCATAAAACAACTGAACTGAACTGAATTATATATAACTCATTAATAGTAATGATAATAATTTAGGAACTGAACTGAACTGAAAATAAGTTGGGGATAACAGGCCCAAGGGTTGAAAGAGAGTTAGAAAAGTGTGTTTACTTTTTGTTTTATAAAAATTATAGAACCATAAAAATTTATAGAGAGTTTGATTGTGTTTGATTTTTTTATATTAGAATTATAGAACCATGAAAAATAGAATTAGATAGCGTATTTAGTTATTGAATTTCATAAAAATAAGTGTTTTCTTACATCAATAATTGATCAAGGAATAAGTTTAGAAAATGCAATTAAAAAAGGAAAATTATAAAGAATCAAATGGAAAATGAATTATTTACCGGAAAAAAGTTAATGTAATAAAGATAGAGGAGACAAAAAAGGATAAGTATTCAAGGTAAAGTGATAGTAGTTAACACTTGACAGGCAAGTGGTGTAACTAAGTTAATAACACTACTACCAATTTCCTAAAAAACACAGTCATTATGAAAAAGGTTATAAACACATCGTAACATTTTTTAAAAAAAGTTACAAACGTGCCACTGTATACACGGAAAATTGTCAATTGATCTCCTTATGTATAAAGTTTGTACATTAAGAGACATTATCATAAATAAAATGTCACTGATATTAATCCAGTGACATTATCATAAATATATACTAGCTTCTAATATTAAGTCGTATAGTTTAGGTACTAATTTGTGATTTATTTTTAAAAAAAGTCAGAATCGAATATTTAATTTGACACCTATATATTAGTGATATCTTATTTACCATAATACATTTTACGTACAAACTTTATTGAATGCATATTTATATCCAGCTTTTTATAGCGCCCCTCAAAAAAAAAGGGAGATGAACTAGCGTCTCCTCCTCCACACAGCCTAGAGAGAGTGCGAGAAACATACACCTTCTTTGAACATAATAAGATGACAAATTTCTTGACGTGTACACACTAAAGAAAAAGTTTTGATGTTATATCCAGTTTAAGCTCATGTCTTTTATTCAGCTTAAAATCCATGGTGCCGCACTGCCGCATTCTTTGACCATTGAGAAGGCGGTGTAACAGGGATTCAATCAATTGTGTAGTTTCGCTTCACTGCCATATGGATTGCAATTCCTCCGATTTCACAGTCAAAGTAACTCCTCTCTGTTTAATTTTGGCAAGAATATTTAAACTGATTGATATATTAATAGAGGCGAGAAATCATCAGGATCTTTCGGATATATACACCAAGTATAGTATATTATCTGATTTTCTTTTCTATTTTTCCCTCTAAGACGCAAGCAAAAAATCGTACTCGAGTCAGTGTTTTTTTTTTTGGCAAAACATCAACCAATTTTTGTCGAGTTCAAATTTGTGGATATCAAACTATAAAGAAATAATATTTTTTTTGTTGTTTATCTTCTTACACAATTTTTTTTAATATGTGCTTTGATAATATTAATCTTAAAATTCATATGAATGCAAATGTGAATAAGGAGAGAGAGGAGATGAAAGAGGACCATGAAATTTTTTGGGTCAGAGTTAGTATTTATTTTTTGGTGCAAAAGAGGAGGCAAAGCTCCGAGTAGGTTAGAGTTCATTTTAGGAGGGGAAAAACAAATGAAAAAGTGGATTATGTACATTATATATATATATATATATATATATATATATATATATATATATATATATATATATATATATATATATATATATATATATATGTATATGTATATATATGTATATATATATATATGTATATATATATATATATGTATATATAATGGCAATTATATAACTGAAACAAATTACTTTTTATAATATAACGAAAAAGAATACAACACTTTTGAAAAGTCATAAATTAGAAGGGGGTGGATAATATTGAAAATCGAACAAAATATAAGGGAGCAATAAAATTAATTAGAATTAAGTGGGTTTAAATTCCACAATTGTGAAATTGGAGGACAAACTTTTCAAATGATAAATGGTCTGTAAATTTGTTTGGCTTGAGTTAATGTTAGGAGAGAGAAAAATGGAAAAATGTGTTATTTACATTACACTTATATATATTTTTACCATGAAACAGTAGAGCTAATGGACACAACTACTAATTGGTAAAAGTATGAGGAGTAGTCTACTTATCCCCTAACTTTAGATCCGAGAAAATTGACATTTTAAATGCGATTGTCAATTAGAAAAATCGTATAGTGAAAAGAAGATGAAAGAAAAAGAATAAGGAATATAAGATCTTCAGTAGCCACGAAAGGGATAGATTTTGCTTAGTTTAACTTTTAGGATTTGGGGAAAAAATATTCACTTCGTTCCTTTTTTTATGTTTCTACTACGAATCTTGGCACTATTTAGAATTATATAGAATATTCTGAAAATTTTCCAATATATATATATGAATAAACATATTCATTTACCGAAATAAAAGAAAAGAAGGATCTATCATATGTGGGTGTGTGATCACGGGTCATTTTGCAAAAAAAAAATCAAAAATATAACACATTTTCATGCAATTTGATTTCTTCGCCACATAGATGCCACATCACTTAAACAATATTACTAGGGAGCTCTATAGATATCAATAAGAGAAAAAATAGGCAACTATTAATTTAATTAAATAAAGTTAGTAGATGATTAGGTGATCATTTAAACAAATATATATTACGAAAATAATATGATGAGACTTTTGTAACAGGTCATTGAAGATTATCATTTTTGTGCTATCACTCCCTTAAATTGTACAATCTGCCATAATTTCGGGTTCAAGTAGTGGTGGCCTGGTGGGTGGTGGTCAGTGGGTGGTTTGGTGCAAGACAACAACAGAGAAAGGTTGAGTGGGAATGCGGAAAGGGAGAGCAGAAGTGGTTGCATGATTGAATGTCAGTAGTGGTGTGAATTGTGATTTTATATGACCTTTGAATGAAGCGATAGGCAGAGCGGAAGTTTTTCAGTCAACTGTTTTTTTTTTTATAAAAAAGTTGGTCACATGTTGCACCATGACTTTAGCTACATCAGTCACTGAACACACGGGTCATAAGCCGGATTTAAAATGAATTACACAATATGATTATAAAAGCTTTAAATCATGTGCTAATATTCAAACCATGATTTTAGGATAAACATTCTAAAATCTTAAATTTATGAACAAAAAATTCTCATGCATTTTGATGTGTTTTTTTGTTTCATTTACGTATATAAGATTTCTACCCTTTAAAGTGTTGTAACACATGATTTTTATACATCATGAAAAGCAATTTTACATTTTATAATTTTCAACTTTAGATGCATGGATTCTAATAATTATGGATTCGATAAATTTGGAATAAAAAATACTCCATTTAATTAATAAAACAATTTTCGTGCATTATGCACGGGTCTAAATCATATCCTCACAAAACCTCCCGTGCATTTTTGCACAGGTTAAAAACTAGTATAACTAATATATAAAACAGAGTCCATAAACCAGATCACGATGTCGCGACATTTGACGTTCTTATTAGACGCCATTTGTCGCCCTTATTAAGTGTCATGTCACACAATGCCGCGACATTTGACGTTCTTATTAGACGTCGTTTGTCGCGCTTATTAAGTGTCATGTCATTATTAGGGTTTATATCTTTAGCATAATTTGCAAATTAAGGTTCTTAAATTAAGGAATTGGGCTTATTAGACGCCAATGCCTCTCTATTTTTTAATCTTTGTTTTTTATATAAACTAACCAATAAGATGTGCAAGAAATTTGAACATTTTTGCCTATAGATAGAATTAATTCATATTCTCCTTTGCCTTTTTAATTGCACTGAAATGTTAGATTTTGCGCAATCAATTTTGTTAGTTTACCGCCAAATGCAACCATTATATTCCAAACCAAATCATCTAATACTAAGGGTATTCTTTTCGGATATCCGAAAATTACAGATTGGAAAAAGTGTGATTAGAATCCGATCAGAAAATTTCGGATACCCAAAATGTCGGATATCCGAAAATTCAGATCGGATCGGTATCCGAAAACTAGAATGTTTTGAATTTTTCCATGAAAAGCTCGAAGAAATGATCGGATCCCCGGATATTTTCGGATATCCGGTCATAAAACCGGATATATTCGAATATCCGGTTATGAAATCGGATATTTCGGATATCCAAAAAAATCCGAAAATGAAATTTTCGATCCGTATCTGATGCGAAATTTTGAATTTCCGATCTGAAATATCCGAACACCAAAAAAGCGGGTCAGATTAACCATATCACGAATCGGATCAACCGAGGTCGGATATTTATTGTAACACCCCCAAATTTCTCTCTTTTGAAAAATATATTTTAATATAAAACTCTTGAGAAATTTGAGAGTATTACCGCCACGTGATAACGTTAATGGCTTTAATACTAACTACTAACTGAACTTTTAACTAATGCAGCGGAAATAGTTGAAATAACTTCTCTTTATTAATATAAACTTTACGGTTTTTTCACCATATACCCCTGACAAATTTTTTTTTGCACCATATACCCTTTCAACTTTCCAAATTCACCATATACCCTCCACATTTCAAAAAATACATCCACTTACCCTTTTGACTAACGGTGTTAGACTTCCGTTAGTCATTAGGCCCTAATCCTCCCCTAATCATAATTAACTAACTTAAATCAAACCCTAATCCTAACTCTAACCCAATTCACTAACTTGGGCCCTAACTACTAACTTGGGCCCTAACCACTAACTTGGGCCCTAACCCTAACCACCCCTTACCCCCACTACACCACCACCCCATCACCACCACCACCCCCTCCCCCTTCCCTTCCCCGTCACCACCACCACCCCCTCCCCCTCCCCCTTCCCCCGCCGCCCCCCCCTCCCCTTCCCCCACCGACCCCCTCCCCCCGCCCTTCCCCGTCACCACCACCACCTCCCCTCACCTTCCCCTCGTCGCGAACCCCCCTCCCCTCTCCCCGCCCCGTCGCGAACTCATCTCCCCTACCCCGTCGCGAACCCCCCTCCCCACTCCCCGCAACCCCCATCCCTCCCCACTCCCCGCAACCCCCTCCCTCTCCCCCTCCCCCGCACCCCACCCCCCCCTTTCCCTGTTGAATCGCACCCCCTGAAGCTAAAAAAATTCGAAACCTTGTTGAATTCAAAACCAAAAATCGAATAGGATGATCTTTGAATTCGAAAACCGACCCGTAAATCGAAAAATGCGGGTTCAAAACCAAAAAATCGGGTTCGAAATTCTCCTGAATGACCAGGGGAAGGGGAGGGAGAGGTCAAGTGGGGGAGGTAGAGGGGGCGTCGGGGAAGGGGGAGGGAGGACGGCTGCGGGGGAGGGTGGAGGGGGGCATGGGGAAGGGAGGGAGGGGGGGCGTGGGGAGGGGGGGAGGAATGGGGGTGGTGGGAAGGTGTTGGGGTGGTGGTGCAGTGGGGGAAGGGAAAGGGTAAGGGGTGGGGGAGGGGTGGTTAGGGTTAGGGTTAGTGTTAAGTATTACATTAGGGGTTAGGGTTAGGGTGAGGGGTAGATTTAGGTTAGCTAATTAGTGTTAGAGGGGGGTTTAGGGCCTAATGACTAACGGAGTTTAACGCCGTTAGTCATTAAGGGTAAGTGGATGTATTTTTTGAAACGTGAAGGGTATATGGTGAATTTGAAAAGTTGAAAGGGTATATGGTGCAAAAAAAAATTTGTCAGGGGTATATGGTGAAAAAACCGTAAACTTTATTATTCAACTATGACAATGGAAATAAAGAATAAAATAACAACTCCTGGACTAATTATGATTCCTCACTAGCTCCCCCAATTGAAGTATGCATCATTATCAGTTTTCCAGGTTTTTGAAAATAAAATAAACAGTCAATGAGAGTATGGGTAGATCTAGGAAAGGGCTTATAAGCTAGAGTCTCGCATTCTATTTGCATTTTTTGGCATTTTATATTATGTGCAAATTTTTCTTTCTTTTTATACATATATACTTATATTTTCAAGTATAAATATTTTCAGATTTATATTTTGAAGAACATAATAAGTCTGTGGAATATTAACCTGAGAAAAGTTATGGCTAGGAAAGACTTCATACTTAATTAAGTTGGCCGTTTGTGTCGCACCTCTCTTTCCTGGAAACTCACTCGACTAATTATTCATACACTATGAACCTAGTACTCAAATAAACAACTCTTTTGGTAATATACGTATCGGTTTTTTCACCATATACCCCTGACTAATTTTTTTTTGCACCATATACCCTTTCAACTTTCCAAATTCACCATATACCCCTCACGTTTAAAAAAATACATCAAACTACCCTTTTGACTAACGGTGTTAGACTTCCGTTAGTCATTAACCCCTAATCCCCCTCTAACCCTAACTAACTAACCTAAATCTACCCCCTAACTCTAACCTTAATCTAACATCCTAACCCTAACCCTAACACTAAACACCCCCACTCCTCCCCCCACCCCTTCCCTCCACTGCCCCACCACTAGGGGTGTTCATAACCGGGTACCCGGATATGCGGGTACCCGCATATTCGGGTACTTGAAAAGCCGGCCCATGACCCGACCCGGGAAAATCGGGTACCCGGTTATCGGGTACTCGGTTTTCCCGGGTCGGGTCATAGGGTACCTGGTTTGTTTTTCTCCTTTTTTTTAAAAGCTGGCCGTTAGTATTTAGGTAGGCATTAGCCCACTGCAACTTACTGCAACGCAATGCAATATTGCAATCTGGTCATTAGTTGCTTCTATTAAAGCAATGCAATGCAATTAGTTTGTAAGCCCACTATTAATTATTAAATCCCACTGCAATACAAATATACAATGCAATTAGTTGCTTGCTTCTAACATTTCAAACTCCTCATGCACTACGTCCGCCACAAAAGGGCTTTAATAATTAAACTTTAGACACAAGTTGTAGAGGTCGTGAGGGTTTTGCTTTCAAATGGATGAAATGGGCTAGGCCAAAATAAAAGGGTCGGGCCAAAATAAAAGGGGCTGGTCGAAATGAAAAAAAAAAAACAAAGAAAATCAAACTTTAGCCGGATGCACGGGTACCCGCATGCCTAGTTTCTCCGACCCATGACCCGACCCGGATTTCTTTGTTTTTTCCGGGTCGGGTACCCGGCCCGGTAAAATCCAAAAAAAGCTTTTGACCCGACATTTTTAGCCGGGTCGGTGGGTTTCGGGTCGGGTTTTGCGGGTCGGGTTTTTTCGAACACCCTCCCCACCACCATCCCCGAAGCCCCCTCCTCCCCACTGCAGTCTCCCTCCCCTTCCCCCCGGCCCCGCTCCCCCTCCTCTGTGTCGCGAACCCCCTCCCCCCCCCCTCGAATCCCGCGGCCCAGCTGACCATCCCCCCCACCCTTCAAATCCCGCCGCACACCACACGCAAACCCGGCCACGCTTTCTTGATCGTCAACCCCGAGGTAATTTGCGTTCGGGCAAGCGACGGGGGCTGCGACGAGGAGAGAGAGGGACGCGACTCGGGGGAAGGGGTTGCGCGACAAGGAGAGAGAGGGTCCGCCTCGAGGGCGCGACTCGGGGAAGGGGTTGCGCGATAAGGAGAGAGAGGGTCCGCCTCGAGGGGCGCGACTCGGAGGAAGGGGTTGCGCGACGGCCCAGGGAAGGGGGGGGGAGGGGCTCGCGTGATTCGGCAAGGGAAGGGGGGGAGAAGGAGGGTGCGGGGAGGGTGGAGGGGGAGGGAGAGGGGTCTTGCGGGGAAGGGGAGGGGGCGGGGAGGGTGGAGGGGGAGGAAGGGGGGGTCTTTGCGGGGAAGGGGGGCTGCGGGGAGGGTGGTGGAGGGGGAGGGGGGGGGTCTTTGCGGGGGAGGGTGGAGGGGGAGGGAAGGGGGGCTCGGGGAGGGTGGAGGGGAAGGGAGGGGGGTCTTTGCGGGGGAAGGGGGGTTGCGGGGAGGGTGGAGGGGGAGGGAGGGGGTCTTTGCGGGGGAAGGGGGGCTCGGGGGAAGGAGGGGTGGGGAAGGGTGGTGCGGTGGGGGTTTGGGTGGGGGGGGGTAAGGGGGTGGTGGGGTGGGGGTGTTAAGTGTTAGGGTTAGGGTATTAGGGTTAGGGTTAGGATTAGGGTAGATTTAGGTTAGTTAATTAGGTTAGATGGGGGGATTAAGGGTTAATGGCTAACGGAGTTTAACGCCGTTAGTCATTAAGGGTAAGTGGATGTATTTTTTCAAACGTGAGGGGTATATGGTGAATTTGGGAAGTTGAAAGGGTATATAGTGCAAAAAAAAATTAGTCAGGGGTATATGGTGAAAAAACCGTATACGTATATATGTATTTTTCGAAAATTTCAAAAGAAAAAAATTAATTTTTTTAGAAATTTCAAATTTTTTTCAATTAATTTCAAATTACAATTAAAATTTTATTTTTATTTTGACTATTCTGTCAACATGTAATTCACATTTTACTTATATATCTATATATTTTTTTTTCGAATTATAAAGCTAAAACTTTTTTTAATGAAGTATTGAATTTTTTTACATGAATTGTTTAGTTATTTATTGTTATATCAGAAATATATTGTTTTGAATATATTTTAAGGAAGTGCGACTTATTGTCAAGCTAATATGAAAATTTTTGTATGTTTCATAAGCAAAAGAAAGATTTTATTATTTATCTTAAGAATTGAGTTATTATTCTGTCTTTCATGGTATATTATTATGAAGCTACTTGCAAGTTGTGATATTACTATCTCTTGAGGAATTTTTTTTTGGCACAGATATTTTCTATGAGATGAATTTGGTTATTTAATTAACGTCTTATATGACATGTATGCATGTGATCCAATTCATGCAAAGTGATTTACATGAAATCTATAACGTATGCATATGTTTATTTTGTTGATTTATAGGTCTTAGGAGAACCTATGACTTCAAGTAAGCCTAGTTAACTAATTTTAAATTTATTAAAGGTGAAGACTGTTGTGGTTTATTCCTTTAAAGGAAAGAAGGTTAGTAGTTAATTTTTTTATAGGAATGAAGAATACTACATGTTTGTGTTTATTAAAATACGACCTCATTAATTCTTCAACATTGGGTGCATCAAACATACTCGGAAAATCTTAAAAAAAATTCCCACATCAACACTTGTTTCAACGTTATTGTCGAATCTTTGATATTTATATGCATGCATGTTTTTATTTCTATTCCAAGTTTGTTGAGATCTCATGGGTGTTCGACTTTGGACAATCGAATTCTTTTTTGTCAAGACAATCCAAATAAATACGCATATTTTCTTGCGTTTGAATGATAACCCAAAAAAAATTAGAGAATATTGGCACTTGAAATGATAATCAAAACTTTTGTGAATATGAAGAGTCGTGTTTTGAAGGTGAGATATGAAGGTTTGAGGGAGAAACAGTGGATTTTGGTGGACAGTTTAGAGGAAGAAATAAAAGTGATTATGAAGAGTTTTGTTTTGAATGAGATATCTAAGAACCTATTTCACAAGGTCTTTTGTTGGGGGGGTTGGCATGTGAACATTTGTGTATTATAGTAACTTTGTTTGATTGTTTTTTGTCAAAATAAATGAAGCTTACTAGAAACCAGATATATATATAGAGTACTGTGTAAGTAATGGTCTGTGCAATCCATCTTATTCTAACTATTTAAAGTAAAAAATATATAACTTCATGTAATATGAAATTATAAAGTAAGTTCTATATAGATAATATCATTTCAGATATTATAAAATACTATCAGACAGGACAAGTTAAATTGAGGTGAGATCAAATAAGTCTAATAATACAAAATTGTTAAGGTTTAATAAATTCAGATAAGATGGGATAATTTCAGGAAAACTAAAATAAGTTAAGATTTTTTTTTCTAACATAAATTCTAGCCTTTTTGGCAGCGGGTAAAAATTTGAACATTTAGACATTTTTTTTTGCTAAATTTCTTAGGTTAATTTTTTTTACTTAATCTTTCTTTTAGGTTTTTAAAATTAAACTTGTTGGACGATAAAATAATGTTAAGTGATTTTTTTTAGGATTTCTTATGTTGTATTAACATAGCCGTTTGTGTTAAATAAATTTTTTCACTTTGTTAATTGATTGAATTTTCCGTTTTGATGTAATACTTGTGAATTGATTGATAATATATTTGATTGATGTAATAGTCCTTTTTATTTTTTTCAGCATAAATGTACAAAAACTTATAGTCAATGTTTCTTTTTTTGGTGGTTCAATTATAACTTAATTGCCTTCAACATTTAAGTTAATTTTTTAATGCTATATTTGAGTTTGACTTTGTTTTCCCCTTTTTGGTAGTAGTTGATTTACTAATGGGTAGTTAAGTAAATTTATTGGGAGGAAACCATAATAGAGATAAGACAAGTTCATATTTAGATAACATAAGTTTGGATAAGATGAAAATATTTTGGTTAAAAAGTATGCATGTGTGGAATTAAATATACCTTGAAGTCAAAAAGTACTTTAACAATCCATAGTTTTTTATTTACAAGATTTTGTACATCTGACCTGTTTCATATGTATAATTATTACTCCTTTCGTCTCTTAAAATTCTACTCGGTTACTATAGATTCACACTGTAAGGCAAATTGGAGAGAGTGTAAAAAGTGGGTTCACTTGGCTTCTTTACTTTTTTATGAGGAGAGAGAGTGTGAGTTTATTATATTTTAAGGCAGATAGAGAATGTGGGCCAAGGATGATTAAATTATTGAATATCGTTTGCCAAATGAGGAATAAAGTATAGTGAGTAGAACTTAAAAAACGGATGGAAAAGAAAAGAGTAAAACATTAAGAAACGGAGGGAGTGTTTACTAAATGAAATAAAAATATAGTGTATGTTTTTTCAATATTTTATGGAATTAAATAAATGTATATTTAATCTATTCTTTTTAACGAATCATCATCTTATTAAAACAAAAGAAAATATGGAAGCATATACCTTCATTTCCGTAAATCATTTTGACTTAAAATATTAGTGAACTTATATAATTAGATACCAATTAAATCTCAAATCTTATGCTAATTTGAAAAATAATATAACCCAGGCTATCATTAATTAGAAGTATATATAAAAAAACCATATCTATGTATTTCCAAGTTTATGCTAATTTACCAAATTACAGGTGATATGGTTATCATACTAATTTCACAAGTCATGGAAGCATATCAAGTGATATGGATATCGTAATTGATTTCATTTGTATGTTGGTGAAGAAAACGTATTGATTGAAGTGGAGGATGTGGAAGATGAAGAAAGATACTCCAATGAAGAAAGGTGATGATAATGAAGCAATCAATTGATAACATTTATATCTTTCATTGTTATTAGTAATGAAAACATGTTATCTCTAGTTATTTAAAGACGAATTGCAAACTATTATAATTATGATGATTATTATTGTTAACCTTATTTGACCATAATTATAATTATTTTTTAATAATAACATAATCAACTAATAGTAATAATAATAATAATAAAATAATAGATAATAATGCAAATATAATACTATATAATCATAGTGGTACTTTAATTAAAAAATTTAATAATAACATAATCAGCTAATAGTAATATGAATAATAAAATAATAGACAATAATATAAATATAATACTATATAATCAAAGTGATACTTTAATTTTTAATTTACATATTTCTTAGTTTATGACAACCCGAAATGAAGGAACAAACAATATTTAGTGAGGGGGGACAACTCGTAAGATATAGCTAGACAACGAGTGTTCCAAGCCTATGATGATAGACAAATCAATATTACTCTCGCTATATGCTTATGATGAAGGAACTGTAGCTTCATAAACCAACGTAAAATGGTAAGATTGTTTAATAATCAAATGTTGGTAAGTTAAGTTCCCGTTCCATTGTAAATTTCTTTATTGTCGAGTTAATGAAGCACATTGTGTTTAAATATGTTAAAAGCTCACTAACTATGGTTGTTTTGCTAATAAAATTGTGTCATCAATAAAAGCTAGAAATGTCATACTTGAAGGGAATCAAGTAGGGAACACATACTTTGTGGATCTCTATTTGGTTCCTAACAACAACATGACATAACTAGTTATTATAGATGATCTACTTATATCTTTCAAAATGATAATATTCTAACTTCATCGTGGTTGACAAACTTAGACCAAGGAGCTTGATTATAAGTATTTCTTATATCTAGTTCCTAAAGGATAAAGTTTGTTAACTATGTCCATGAAGATAGTATGTGATCTTATCTTCTTTCAAAATTATAAAATTTGGTGTGCACCACAAATTCTTGGAACCTTTTCATGTGAATTTGCATGGCATCTTTAGTGTTTAGATTAAAATTTTGAAGGAGATTTGTCTTGGATATAGTTGATATTTATTTAAGGAACACTTGATTCTTTTCTTTAATAGCACAGATGAATATTCCACAAAATGTGTAATCATTGCTAAGAAGATTAAAAGTTTAAGTGGTCATAAATTATTATATTTGATATCTAACCATGGAACCAAGTTCCAAACAAGTTTGATGATTTTGCAGGAAACAAGGTACTGACTACAAGCTTTCAAAGTGAAGAAAATTATAACCAGAAAGGAACTTCTGGACAAAAGTCGTCAATACTACCTCCTAATCATCAACAAGGATATGATTACATCTTTGATCAATAAGACACCCTACAAACTCAAAAAGTAGAAGATTCTACTAGGGAAGTTTGTTGATATAAGTGAAGAGGCGATGTTCCTGTGATGCGCCTTCAATTGCAAAGCATACCAAGTTTACAACAAATAAAACAATGTGCACAGTATTGAGTGAGCATATTATTTTAAATGAAACTAACTTGTTTGTTATCAGTAAATAGGTTAAAGATGGTTTTATGTTGAACTCACAAGTTCCTATGGAGCTAGAGTTCCTAACATGAAATATGTCACTCTCAAAAGCAACAATGGCCATCTATATGACCTCATGGAGAAGAGCTTAAAAATGAAGATCAAGTTCAAATTCATGAAATAGAAGTTCAACTCAATAAATATGTGAAAGCGAGTTCCTATGCAATTAGTAGGAACAGACAATTTCATACTTCCAATATTCAAGTTCCTTCCCTCTAACTGGAAGATAAGAAGTACTCCTATGATTCATTCACAGTGACATCGACAAAGGAACTCTATACAAGTTAGTTGTTGATAGGAACAACTAAACAAAGAAACATTATGTCAAAGAACTTTTGAATGATGAGTATGAGTCGAATTGGAATGAAAGTTTTCATCAGATGAGAAGACATCAAAATGATGGAACTAGCAGTTCTGGAACTCAAAACTAAGTCATCAAAATCAGTCCAGTACTTGAGGTAATTTTATATTCATGGTGAAATATGACTTAAGTTATGGTGTTCCTATTCACATTGTATCATGATTAATAAATTACATTGTTAAATTATTAATATGAATGCATAACTTTTATAAGTCTTGCTTTACATTATGTGAATATATGCTCTTTATAATTTCACCTATTCATGGACTATTTAGAGGAACAAGACTTGATAAAGTATGACTTGAGTATAAACATGTTCTTTTCCAAACGTTTTGTCGAATTGGGTTCTTACACATAATAAAATTGAAGTGATTATATGCACACTACCGTAAATATGTTACATTTAATATTTGTGTCATAAAGGCATACTCACTTGCCTAAGAGTATTAGAGGTCTCATAATAGAATTGTGGATGCTGTCAAACATGAAAGTCCTAAGTTGCCAAAGATACAATGAAAGAAATCTTGATGGAACAAGACAGGTAAATTCCCATAATATATTTCATTTAACTTTTAGTGGGAACAAACCTATTCTTAGCCAACTATAATCAGTTCACACCATATTTCTTCAAATACCCTTTGACTGATTAATTCCTCATTCCATTCATATCTTGTCCCTTCAAATCTCCTAATTCTCATGTGCTCTAATTTAAAATTCATGACTTTTTATGGTTCAACGATGCATAAAGAGTGATAAATAGTAAATACATTATGAGGGGGAAGTTGTGGAAGAAGTGAGAAGAAAGTATTTTGTGATTTATCAATTGATACTGAAAATGATATATTATTAGATGGAACTAATCATATAAGGTCCTAATGATGAAGGAATGGTAAGGAACTCAGGGGGAATAAGAAATAAATCGATGTAAATGTGACATTATAAGAAAAGTGCAACAACTTGTAATGACACTCTTGTTTAAAAAAATAAAAATAAAACAAATTTTAAAAAAAAGAGAAAAAAACAAGGGTGATAAAACCTTTATTATTTCCTAGAAGTCAATATTTGATATTGTTGTGAAAATGCTTATTCATGGATTTGATGATTTGAGAAGAGGAACATAAGCGAAAGAATGGAAGAACTTGATTACAAAGATGAATTTGTTCAAGTTTCTTCGTGCAATGAGTTTCTCACAGTTGGTTGGTTGAGTAAAAGTGAACTTGATAGATATACATATCAAGGTGTGTGTGGGGTTTGGTAGAGATTTCAAAAGTGTGAAATGAAGTGATCAACTCTAATTATTGTTGAGAACCTCTTATTAAAAGTCTAAACCATAGAGCACACTATATATTTCAAGTTCCCTCTACTCAAATTGTTCCATAATCTTCTTTCATATTTCTTTGAGACGGATATTACAATGTCCTATCTCTTAATCCATTCTTGACTTTCAAATCTGATTTTTGTTTGACTTTTATTTTCTTATTTGTCAAGTTCCTTCGATGGTTTTTGAAGTTAGGTCTTTGGATTGTGAGTTGGAAATTCGTGTAGCACATGCATCCTAAGTTTGAAAAATTGAGATTCTTGAGGCTTTCGGGACTAACAAGTGTTTAACCTTTATGGTAGTAAGTGTAGCATATAACAATAAGTGTATATGATTTACCTAAAACAAATGTGTAAGATGATCCTTTTCGATAATGATAAAAGGGGGAAGAATATGTATGATGCTTATGGTCAAGTATAGTTAAGTCTAAATCCTTATATGATGAAAGTTCTTTGTATGATGTGTTTATCTATGTTGATATTTCCTTCAATACATGCATGACTTGTTAGTTAAGGGGTATTATTGTACATCGTTTAATGTTTAATTTGTGATAAGCATCATTTGTTTGTCATCATCAAAAAGGGGGAAATTGTTGAGTCATGTAGTGTTTTGATGATTGTAAACAAATGATGATTTTCTAGCTAACATGTGTGTTTGAGATGTGCATATTATATTAACATGAAACAAGTCATGGAAGGTTGAATATATCACATCATGAAGGACTTCCAACAAGTGAAGTTCCTAAAAGAGTTCCTATAAGGAACACAAACAGAGCGGTTCCTAGGTACATCCTAAGAGGAACATTGAATATGAAGTTCCGGAGCGGTTCCTGAGTGGGAGCAAGCAAGATGACGTTTCGTAGTTGAAACAAGAAGTTCCTGGACGGGAACTATGAGTGGGAAGTTCCTTAAAGGAACTAGCACACCGAAGTTCCAGAGATGGAGCTATCAACATGTGGTTCTTGAGTTGGAGCAGCATGGGGCATGAAGGTAGAAAATATGAGTTTATTTTCTAGGATTCATGTAAGTATGTGGAAACGTAAAAGGTAATGGAACAAGGTCTAAAGGAACTCGTGGAACTTAGAGTTAAAAGTATTTAAGAGTCAATAAGTCTGATACATATTATTATCTTAATCTATAGGAATTTATTTAGACTTTATTTCTAAATAAATCTCTACTTGGTTAATTATTTATAGATAATATGCATTAGTTGTTTTAGGATAAGATTTAATTTTTAAATAAAAGATAAGTTTTAAATAAAATAGTTTTAAATAAAATCAGTTTTAATTTAGGATTCTGATTTTAATATCTTTTATTTATATTTTAACTTTTCAGTTTTTGAAAAATAAAAAGCCTAGATTTATAATACGTATAATGAGTTTTTGTAAAGAAGCGCATGTCATTCCTCTCTAAGGAACAGACATGTTGGTACTATTTGTCTAATTTAAAGGAACGAAGTAGCAGTTAAAGGAACTAGGCGTGTAAAATATTGTGCAACGCTTAAAAGGAATTTGTTGAGTTTTTAAAGGCTATATTTTAGGAAAATGATTTTATGTGGTTCTAATCTGATATTAAAGGAAAGATCTTTTATGGAAAAGATTTTATCTTTATTCCAAAATAAAATCATTTTCGAATTTAAAAGAAAATCCTTTAAAGATATTATTTGATAAAAAGATTTAATTTTGGCTTTATTAATTAAAATAGTTTTTAATTAAAAACCAAATTTAAAATATTATTGCACAAGTAAATGCTAGATTTTAGGAAGCAGTAACATTTCCCTCTTCCACGTTCAACTGAGATCGTGGAGATCATGGGTAACAAAAGGAACGTGTTCCTCTAGTTGAGGAACATCATGGGAAAATGGTTTAACCACTAACACATGATTAATCCCACGTTCATTCTAAATGACTGCTATAAATAGACAAGTTCAATTAAGTTTCAAATTGTCTGACTGGTGTCTTTCCATAGTGTCTGACTTATGTCATTCCATAAGGTATGGCTTTAGGAATAATGTTACAAAAGAATTATGTTTTTCTATTCCTCGTTTTGAGTCAGTTCCTATGAGTTCCAAGTTCCTACGAGTGCCATGTTCCTTTACAGTTCTTCAGTTTCTATATACTAGAGTTAAACCAAATTATCAAGTGTTTGTATTTGAGTTTGGGGTTAAAGGGTTTGAGTGAACTCTTGTAATGGGGGCTTGGTGAAGAGTTTGAGTGCATTCTTATATCAAGTTCGAGTTGGGAACTTGAGTAAGTTCTTGTTGTGTGTGCGTAGACTTAGGGTGAAGTCTATCTAGGGGTGAAGGGTTTGAGTAAACCTTTTGTAAAGAGTTGTGGGAACTCTTGAAAGACTTAGAGTTAAGTCTAGAGTATAGAGTGGAGATTGTAAGAGAGTTGGAGTTCCGAGTGGAACTTGCGTATGTAATAGGTTGAAACAGTGGAGGTTTCCTATTATAGTGAAGAGTTTAAATCCCGAGGAGGTCGTGGTTTTTCTTCTTGTATTGAGACAAGATGTTTCCACGTAAAAATCTCTCTTGCACTTTCAGTTCCTTATTGCTTATGTTTTAAATTCCGCATTATTTGGGCAATAAGTTCCACACTACAATTCACCCCCCCTCTTGTAGTGTTCCTAGTGAAATAACAATGACAATTAAGGCGGATGCTCAAAATGATTCATGTCTCAATATCATCACTAAATTTGTTTGGATAAAATTATTTAACCACTATTTTCTATAAAATAATGTCAAAGAAACACCATTTATGTCTAAGAATAATGACTAAATTCACACTCATTCAAAATCTTGGACCCTTTCTCCACAAAATACTATCCAAATTAAGTTGACTAATATAAGAAATAACTAGAATCTCTATTATATAAGAGAAGGGGGAGTAAGATGGTGCCCCCCCTCTGAAAATACTAAATTACCCTTAATGATCTAATGGAATAAAAAAATTACAAAAGAAAATAATTTAAGAACCATTTCTCATTTCAATTTGCCATTTTAAACAAGTTAAAAATGGTATATGCATCAAATATTTCAATCAAAAAATTAAATGGACAAAATATTTTGACCTTTTTTTTAATAAGAGAAGATGGTATACATGACATCCACCTGAAAAGTCTGAAACACTCACTACCTCTAATATTCTTTAATTCAGTCAAACCAATTCATTATGTCTATTCTTTTTGTTCAAAATTCATTCACAAAAAATTAATATTAAAAATCACTCACAACCTTTGTTAGTTTTTTACATTAACGAATTAATATATCTAAATTCATCTAACTATTAATTTTTTACATTTTTAGTGTAATCATAACTATAGTATGTATAGAGTACATAATAGAATAACGAGTTTTGAAATTAACGCACACATTGTGTGCATATAAGGCTAGTAATCTATTAAGGCAGATGATAAGACAATGACCATCTTTTAGTATCATGATTCACTTTTATATGGATAAAAAACCCTTAGACTATTATTTTGTATAGGATAAGATACGGGGAATTGTATTAATGTATTTTAGGAATGATTTGTATCGTTATTAGCCAATTTATGGAAGAACTATTAAGACGGATGATAAAAATGACCCTTCTTAGTGTTATGACTAAGTTTTGTATGGATGAAACCCTCAAACCACTATTTAAAAAAAAATGTCCAATAAACACCATTAGTCTCTTTTGGGAATGAATTGTGTTTCAGTTGGTCAAATCTGGACATGATATATTTTAGGACAAGTCCTAAACCTATTTTAGGATATAACCCAAACATGTTTTGGACATGTCCCAAAATAATAACAACTAATAATAATAACTATCAATCATAATACAACTAATAATAATAACAATCAATAATAAGAACAACTAATAATAATATTAATAATAACACTAACAACGAATTTTTAAAAAATAGAACATTTGTTACCAAAACGCGCGAAGATGAAATAACACTAATTATTAGGACACTATTTTAGGACATGACCCAAGCAGCTTCCGAATATGTCCAATCTTTTATGACATATCCTACACGTGTATGAAAATTTAAATGTTTATTCAGTATAAAAAATTCTTAAATAATCAAATACGAATTAAGCGTATCGATATATTTATGAGGCATTTAGCATCCTTAATACATTTGCAATTGCTGAGAACAATTGATTGTATCGATACCCCAACCTACATGGTCACTACTTCTACCACGAAACACTCTTATTCAAATGTGGCCCAGGTTCGAAGCCTCTTACAAGCCAACAAATTACAAGTCTGTTACAAACGCAAACTCCAGTCTTATGAGCCATGACTTAAACATCTGCTAAAGACGTTTGCACCATGGAACAAACGTCCGGGGAAGGCATTTGGGCCATGGTCCAAACGACTTTAGGATACGTACGTGCTTCTGGTCCAAACCTCATTTCGAGTGCTTGGTATTTTTGGAATTTTTGTTTGAAAAAATTACCTTTGATTATATTTTCTACCTTTTCTTACTTTATATTTTGAATAATTATTAATCAAATATCGTTACTAATTAATAATAATATTGACATTAACATATTTGTGTAACAATTATTATCTGAATGTAATTATAATTAAAACTTCATGATAGTCTTAGTGCGATCTTATATGGAATTTGTGATGTTACATATATTGGCTTATGAGAAATATATGGCATAGTGTTATGATACAAAATATAGACTTAATTATATAATAAAAACATCACAATAAACTTAATTATAATAAAAGCATCACGACAGACATAGTTGGCTATATTTGTAACATAACAATTAAGATGGATGATCAAAATGACCCTCTCTTAATATCATCGCTATATTTGGTTGGATGAAATTCCCTAACCACTATTTTGAATAAAATGATGTCCAGGGAATGTCATTAATGTCTTGGAATAATGATTAAATTTACATTCTTTCGAAATCCTAGACCCTTTCTCCATGAAATATGATTAATTTGAAAATGGACCAATATGACCAAGAACTAGAAAAATCTATTCAAACAAATGATAAAAAGGACCATAGGTTTAGTGCGATGATAAAATTTTGTATGGATGAAACCCTCTAACCACTATTTTGAATAACATAATGTACAAAAATACCATTAGTGTCCTTTAAGAATGAATTATACTTCAATTAGTCGATTTTTGGACATGACATATCTTTAGGACATGTCCTAAACCTCTTTTAGAGTTTTAGGATATGATCCAAGCAGGTTTAAGATATGTCCTAAAACATAAAAGTCTTGTATGAAAAAATATTATAGCATTATAATATAATATTTGCCATGAATTTTAAATTCATAAATAAACTAATGTCCTAAAGTTATGCCATTTATTAAAATTAAACAACGTTTTATATTTCATAAGCAATGATATAAAGTTAAATGTTTATTAAGTATGAAAATTATTTTAAAGTTATCAAATACGAATTATACGTATCGATATGTTTACTAATCTTAATTCATCTTGGATTATGTCCTAAAACATAATAATAATAATAATAATAATAATAATAATAATAATAATAATAATAATAATAATAATAATAATAATAATAATAATAATAGTAATAGTAGTAATAGTAGTAATAGTAGTAATAATAATAATAATAATAATAATAATAATAATAATAATAATAATAATAATAATAATAATAATAGTTTATAATTTGGTGCCCCACCAAGTATTTTACTTTAATACAAGCTTTTTCTCTCTAGCAATGGTGATTTTACTTGGTTAAGGTTTCTGCCAATCTCAATCTTCATGGCAAGAAAGAAGAAGACCCCATCACCAGATAATCAGGTAAACATGGACTCTGATGTTGCGATAAAGGACATAACACCTCATCCTAGTGTTGGACCTATCTCTCCCGAACTACAAACCGCCATTAATGCGATACACTCAGCCATTATAACTCCTCACCCATATGAGCCCAGAAATGTTGAAAAGGAGGTTGCTCAACCTATTTAACAAAATGAAGTAGCAGGCATGGAAAACCCTTGGAATACTTTGTTCAAAGGCAATAGACTCACTTTCAAAGGTAACTCACTGAAATTTGTTGCTCCTGTTGTCAAAAATGGAATTGTTGTGGCTTGTTTGGATAAGTCTGAGACTGATAAACTCTCAGAAGTGTGGGCTACATCTTTGGTGATATATATTGTTGGCAATACTCCAACTATTGGTGCCTTAACAAGATTCATTGAGCATAATGGAATTTTGTGACTAAACCACAAATTTTTATACATGATGAAGGATTCTTTGTGGTGAAATTTGCTTCTATTGATGATAGGAATGAAGTCTTGTATGCTGGTCCTCATAGTTTCAATAGTAGACCTATGATTGTAAACCTTGGACAATAAATTTTAGCTTTCAGGATGAAGTGCTTAAAATCATACCTATCTGGGTAATATTACCTAATCTACCTCTGAATTACTGGAGCCCTGACTCTCAAAGTAGGATTGGTAGTCTATTAGCTGTTCCTTTATACGCTGATGAATGCACCTCTAAGCAATTGAGAATCTCATTTGATAGAATTCTTATTGAGATTGATGTTACTAAGGATATGCAACATATTTGAAGATTCTAATGGAACATCTATTTAACAAGTGGTGAAGTATGATTGGTGGCCTCCCTTTTGCAAAAAATGTCAGAAGGTGGGACATGACTGTGGTAACAGAAGAAATCAGCAACAACAGCAGGTACCTTAGCCTAAAGTGGTGCAGAAATGGGTTCTAAAGCAGCCAAAACCAGCTAGTGCAGTAGTGGTAGCACCTGAAGTACCAGCTCGAAAGTTCCACTGCAATCTGAACAACCAGAACCAGTTGAAGAAAGACCTAGGTCTAACCAGTCTAGTGCTGTTAATACACCTATTCAACCTATTGTGCATCAATGGAAGATGGTGACTAGGAAGAATAGGGGAAAAAGAATTATTGTGCCATGTGATGGAAGCAATGCTGAATTCTGTTTTGATGAAAATGATGAAGAACATGGAGATGAAGAGGAGCATGATCCTGGGATTCTAAATAAAGTGGGTGAAAATCCTTATCTCTCATGATTTATGCTTGCACATGGAATATGAGAGGTCTTAATGATCCTCTCAAAATAAAGGAGGTAAAATCTTTTCTTACAGTTAACAATTTCACTATTTTTGCTTTAACTGAAACTAGAGTGAGATTGTCAAATAAAGATAAGGTGCAAAAGAAATTTAAATGGAGTGATAATTACAGTCATAGTCCTAGGGGCAGGATATGGCTAGCTTAGAATATACAATGATTAATGTTGATATTGTTTTTACATCTGATCAAGTTATTCACATCTTGATTACTGATAAGCATACTCAACAAAAAGTGTATTTCACAATTGTTTATGGCTTGCATAGCATTGAAACCACGAAACCTTTATGGGGCACAATTCATTCTTTAGCCACTAATATCACTTTAGAATGGATTATTATAGGAGATTTCAACTCAATGCTTGAAAGTGAAGATAGATTAAATGGAGTGTCGGTCTCTAATGCTGAAACTCCGGATTTCAGACATTTTCTTGATCATAATGACTTACTTGAAGTGAAGGGGATTGGGGATTCTTATACTTGGTCAAATAAGAGATAAGGAGTGGAAATAATCTTTAGTCGAATTGATAGATGTCTTTATAATGCAAAGTGGTTTGCTACTCACACTCATACAACCGTGGAAATCAAAAATCAATCCATCTCTGATCATAACCCTCTATTGATCTATTTGAATCAACATTTTCAACATGGTGGCAGACCATTCAGATTTTTTAATCATCTCATTGATGATCCTCAATTTCATGCCAAAGTTGCTGAAGCCTGGAGGCAGAAGGGGGCTGCTAAAAATCTTGCTGATATTTGGCACAAATTGAAAGCTATTAGAAATGTGCTCAAACATTTACAAGTTACTCAATTTGCAAATGTAACTGAGAAGATTAGTGATTCTAGAGAGCAATTGGATCTGATCCAAACTCAAGTTCACACTGACCACCTCAATGCAGATCTGCATATTAAGAAGCAACAATGTATTGATTCTCTCAGGAAATGGCTACATATTGAAGAAAGTATTCTTAAGTAAAAATCAAGAATACAATGGCTTCAAGCTGGGGATTCTAATAGCAAAGTTTTCTTTGCTGCCATGAAAGAAAGTTAAGCAAGGAACTCTATTGATGTTCTTTACTCCAACACAGGGGTAAAACTTGATCAAGCTGCTGATATTCAGAATGAGTTGAACCTATTCTACAGCAATCTGATGGGTAGAAGTGCTAGTAAATTGCCTGGCATTGATCTTGCTATCACCAGGAAGGGCCCTACTCTTAGCACTCAGTCCAAGAGCAATCTGATCAGACCTATTACTTTGCAAGAAATTGACAATGCCTTATTTAGCATTGATGGAGCCTAGGCCCCAAGTTTAGATGGTTTTAATGCTACATTCTTTAAAGAAACTTGGCAAACTATCAAACCTGATATATATGTTGTTGCTCTTGATTTTTTTGGCATTGGTCAACTCAGCCCTCAAGTGAATATTGCTTCTCTCACTTTGGTTCCTAAAATTTCCAATCCCACTTATGCTAGTGATTTTAGACCCATTGCATGCTGCACAGTGGTCTATAAAATCATTGCTAAGCTGATTACTCATAGAATGTAACATATCATTAGTGAGGTTGTTGATATAGCTCAGGCTGGTTTTATTCCTAAAAGACATATCACAGACAAGATTCTTCTGGCAACTGATCTCATAAAAGGCTACACTAGGAAAGGGATATCTCCTAGATGTACAATCAAGGTTGATCTCAAGAAAGCTTATGATTCAATTGAATAGTCTTTTTTAAGAAGCATTCTTCTTGAATTGGGTTTTCCTCATTTGTTTAACTCATGGATAATGGCTTGTGTATCCACAATTTCTTATTCTATTCTTCTTAATGGTAAACCTTGTACACCATTTCATGCAAAGAAAGGGCTCAGACAAGGGGATCCCTTGTCCCCTTTCTTTTTGCAATTGATATAGAATATATGTCTAGGTGTTTAAGCACTCTCAAGGATAATGCAAACTTCCATTATCATCCTAAATGTGCTAGATTTTGTATATCTCACATGATGTTTGCAGATGACTTACTGATGTTCTGTAGAGGTGATTTGTCATCTATTCAATAAATTCTTAAAACTTTTAAGCTTTTTTCTCAAGCTTATGGGTTAGAAGCTAACTTACATAAAAGCAATATCTATCGGGGGGGGTGTTTCTACCGATGTCATTTCAGTTGTTCGGGCTACAACCCAAATCTCTATGAGTGAGTTCCCCTTTCGGATATCTCGGTGTTCCACTCTCCACCAAGAAGTTATCCTATGCCACTTGTAAGCCATTAATTGATAAGATCATGGCAAGGACTAAGACTTGGGCTGCTAGGACCCTCTCCTATGCGGGGAAGAGCCCGGACTAGTCAAATGTTCGTCCTCTTGAGTATGCTCGATCTTCTAGTGTCGGATCTTCCTTCTTCCTAAGAAGATCTTAAAAGAGATTCAAGGGCTCTGTAGAAGCTACTTATGGATAGGCAAAGATCAACCATCTAGAAAAGCTTTAGATTTATGGGAGTAGATTTGCTTTCTAAAGACTGGTGGAGGTTTGAACTTTACAATCTTGGAGATTTGGAATAAAGCAGATATAGCCAAACATTTTTGGGTTGTAGCTCTTAAACAGGACAAATTATGGATTCAATGGATCCATTCTTACTATATTAAACAAGCTAACATATGGACAATGAAGGTCCCTGCTGGTATGTCTTGGGTCCTTAAGAAAATCTTGAACTATAGGAGTATCTTTGAGAATGGCAGCAAACTCCAAGAGTATGAATATGGTGGAAAATTTTCTATCAACAAGTGCTACAATGCACTCAGAGAGCCCATTGCTCATGTTAGTTGGAAACGGGTAATATGCAACAACAAAGCTTCTCCCAAAAGCTTATTTGTCACATGGCTTGCTATTCTCAATAGACTTGCCACAAAAGTCAGGCTAGTTCATTGGAATATGGTGAATGATACCAACTGTTCTCTTTGTAACAATGTAGAGGAAGACATCAATCATCTCTTTTTCAACTGTGTTTACTCCACTGCAATCTGGGAAAAATGTTTACATATTATGTGTAACAGCCCACACTTCCGAGCTGCTAGCTAATTATACTTAAGATACATAAATCTTAATTAACACTTAATTAATCTCAAATTACATTCTTACTTATCTTGCAGCGGAAACATAACCTATAAAATGATCCTGGACCTGGGTCAAAACCCACAATACAACATTCCAAAATGTATATACAATGAATTTGTAACACCCCGTAATTTTCACCCTTTATATTTGGTGTTTATTTACATTAAATTGATATTTTTTTTGTAAAAATAAATAATTTATTATTTAAATTATTTTGGAACGTGTTGTGAAAATGTGTATAATATATTTATATGTTGTGATATATTTATATATATTTATTTTAAGTTGTTAGTTATTTAGTTTAAAGGTTATATTAATTTCGTTATTTGTTTAGGCGTTTAGGATGCTGTTTTGTCGCGTAGCGTTTTTGTAACGTTGTTGGACCGACTTGGGTGATGAAATGTTGCATCGCATGTGGCGTGCTAATGTGTTTATTATATTTATATTTATAATATAATTTATTGGAATTATTTTTATTATTAAGTATTTTTAAAGTTTAGGCGCGATTTAGGAGGTTATCGTTTTATCGCGTGGCGGGCTTTTGACGCATGGATCATTGTTGAATTGGGCCAAAAATTTTTTGTTTGGTTGTGGGCTTGGACAGCCGGCCAAGTGAAGGAGAAGGGAATCTCCTCTTCTTTCTTTTCTTTTTATTTTTTTCCCTTGTGACTCTTTGTTGTTTTATAACTCCCATAACCCCTTAATCATTCTTCCTAATTAAACCTCTTTAAACCAACCTTTATCACTTCAAATTCTGATAAAAAAATCAGAACTCCTTGCTGCCATACTCTAAGATTTTCGGCCATCTTCATCATCCACAATCTCTCTAAATTTCTCACTTTCTACTCCTTGTTAATTGTTCGTGAATTGTTCTTGTTGCCTTTTTCTTATACTTGGTGCTTGGGAATTGAAGAAGGAGAGGAGCACACGCCTATTTTGAAATTTTCCAGAAGTTTTCAGCTCGCCTCCGACGATCCAGGTAACTAGTTGTTATCTTAGAACCATAGTGATTAGGGTATTATTCGGTACTAGATTACTACGCTAGGAATTATTTAAAATACTTTTTGAATGAAATTTTTGATGAAATTTGACACGAATATACTTGATACATGCTATGTGAATAATGTGTAGAGAAAAATAATTTTCGCATGATTTTTAGTATTTATTTGATTTAATTGGTGTTTTGTGCGTTTTTGGCTAAATTGCATAATAATTATGGAACGACTGTTAAAATTGAGGAAATTATTTTTCTTAGATCATGTTACATGCGTAGTATGTATTCTATGACTTATAATAATTTTTACCTACTTTTTAATGTTTTAATTAATTGATATATCTGTTTTTGTAATTTCGGTTCTGTTAATATATAAATCATGAAAATTATTTATAGAGGCAGAAAAATTCATTTCTTTGAATATTATGTAATTCCGTGAGGTTTTACATGTTATTTAAATTTTTGATAATTTTTGGGCGTCTGTTTATATTTTTAGTTATTATTTGGTCTTTATTGAGTAATCTGTATATTAACCGTTAAAAATACTTTTGGAGTCCAAAAATTATAAATAAAAATTTAACCATGTCAGTAGAGTCATTAGGGTCGTATGATAATTTGTATGTGATTTTACTGCTTGAACTTATTAGTTTAAAAATTATTATAGTGTTTTTGTTGTGAAATTAAGGATACACTTTTAAATTATTTGAGGGCTTGTGAATCAGAAATAATTCATAATTTAATATATTCTGGGTTGCTGATATTCAGTAGTATACAGTATGTATCATTGGGTAACCACATGTTTATGTTTGATTTATGAAAGAAAATGATTAATTATTACTACTCTTTTATCGAATAAGATTTAGAGTTAATTGGTGATGTATTTTTGATTGAGGTGTGGTTGCTGTAAAAATTAGTATAATATCATTGATGATGTTTAGAGATGTTCAAGTGTTTATTGTGGGAGATATCTGTTGAGAAATTGTAAGTGATTTATTTTGAGGAATTATGAAGAACTGTTTTGATGAACTGTGGGTATAAGACCGGGTGGCATCCCTTTTTGATGAATATTTTAGATGAATGATACTTGGATTGTATGCATGATTGTATTTTGAGATAAGAATATCCGGTGGGATAGATGTAGTCCCCGGTGAAGAACATGACAACCACCTGGTTTGCGAACTAGGGGTACACCCGGGTTAATTGTTGTCGTCCGAGAGGTCGTGAGTTCTCGCGTGTTCTACCCCGCATCGGGAGTTTGGCCATTCTTAGACACGGGCAAGTGGGGAACGTAAGCCCATAGACTGACCTGGAGATTGCGATCTGACAAACCTTAGGAAGTGATTTGCGAATCACTGGCGTTCGGTTTCTGACTCAATAACTTGTTGTATTCTTGATTTATTATTATTTATGTATTCTAGATTCTATTCACTCACTATATCTTGTTTATTTATTATTGATGATCACTTGTATTACCTATGAGCTTTATGGTTTTTTAGATGCATGTTATTGTTATAATGATTGTATGATTTCCTTTCTTATTAATCTATCTCTGAATCGTACTTTAATTGCTTTTGTTCTGGGAGAACTGCTAGTTACTCCCCACTGATTGTGGATATTTGTTGTATATTTTGTAGGTTTTGTTGATGGGGATTTTCTTTGATTTTGGGCTCGGGTTGAGATGCGAGAAATAATCTATTAGGGGTTTTAGTTCTAGACTTCTCTTTAGTTTGAGATAGTTTTCTCATTTCGATTTTAATCAAAGTAATTAATTTACTTATAGTATTTACTTATGTTTGTTTTTATCACTTAGTTATTTAAACACTATTCTTGTAGTAGTGACATTCCCAGAAGACGATGTTTCCGCCATCGTCCTATTAAATATATTATTATTTCTTTCTTTTCCGCCTTTGAAATTCCGGGGTGTTACAGTTGGTATCAGAGCAAAACGCTCCTAAACTCTGAAAAAGAGTTGCTAATGATTCTTTAGAATTATTAGTTAGCCATAGAATATAAAATTTGTTTAGAATTAAGTTTAGTTGTTTCACTATAATGAGAGTGTGATGGGTAGAGTAAGTAAAGGGAAGCCTTATGGGAATGTGGTGTGCTCTCATGCTTATGGAGCATATGTTATATGTATAGTTACGTGTATTATTGGTGGAATTAGTCTACCAAGTTTGTTACTCTTATTTGCCGGGTCTCTTACATGTAATTTATTTTCTCTTTTATCAGAGTGCGCAGCGAAAGCGAAGTAATTTATAGCCTTCTCGGTTTAGTTGTGTGTTTAATTTGTTTTGTGTTTTGCAATTTAAAAATAAACTTTTATTTTAATTTTAATATAGTCATGTGTGTTGCATTGCATTTATTTTATTTGTTGGCTGCTTGATAGTATATGTAATTATTATGTGAGACAGTATATACTTTCTGTTCTTTTTCAATTAAGTGTTGTTTTTTATGTGTGTACTACGTATCTGTTTTATTATTTACAAAACTTTCTACTTTGAGTTTTTATTCCATATTATATTTTAGATCTTTGAACTTAATAAATTTTATACTTATGTTAGAGTTATTTTCTGACTTTCAAATTTTGTTATTGTTAATATTTTGACATACTCTTTTGAAAAACGTTTGATTTCAATTGTTTTATAATGGTTTGGAAAAAACAAAGGGGTTTTGAAATTGTCTTTCAAGATATTCTTCAAATTTCTCTTACCGCTTTGACCATCTATATTTATAAATATTTTCCTTTTAATATTTTTATTTTTCATGCTAATCCTAGTTTAGCCTTTAATTATGGTAATAAGTTTTGTAGTCTTTGAAAATAAAAGTACTTTAATGAGTTGTCTTGGTGTTAGATTGAAATGTAGACGCAAACTATTTTGTTTTAAAGGTTAGCATTCAACAACTTTTACTTTACTTACTTTTTTTATTAGCATTATTTTTCGAACTCAAATACGTGAAAGGATCTCGTTTACTATTTGTTGTTTCTTGTTTAAATATTTAGTCTTTCTCATTTCATAGCAAAATTTTGGTTGTTTTCTTTACTTCTTATTTAATTATCTGACTTTAACTATTTTGTTTTATATTCTTTGGAAAGGAAATTTATATACTCAGTCTAAATTTTAAACTTGTTTGAGTTGATATTAAGTCATAATGGGTGATTCCTTTGACTTGTATGTCAATTTGATAAGTCTAAATTTTTAACTTGTTTGAGTTGATATTGAGTCATAATGGGTGATTCCTTTGACTTGTATGTCAATTTGATAAGTTGACACATTTTGACTAATTTGATTTAACTTCCTTTTTGAGTTGACATTAAGTTTATATTGGGTGATTCCGTTAAACTTTAATGTTGATTTGATAAGAAGGCTTTCAAATATTATTTTGTTGATACTAGGTTGCAATGGGTGGTTCCATGCACGTTTGTGTCGACTTGGCAAATTTTATAATTGTTGTTTATAATTTATTACTTATCACCTATTTATTAATAGTGTTTCGTCGTTGTGAAATTTATTTTAAAGTTTTCAATTTCTTTTGAGAACTTTAATTTTCATATATATGTTTAGGATGCGTACGCTCTTATAACATATGTCATGACTTGTGTTTGTAAGTGCTATTTTAATAAAGCAGCTAGCTACTCTTTATTAAAGTGTTCTTATCTCTTTAAGTGGAGTATAAGCCCGTGTGGTTAGCTCTATTTAAATTGGTTTGGCTATCTATTTACGAACTTTTTCTTCTTGGTTTCTTTTCTAAAATATTTATGTGTGGTCGGATTTATACTTTTATAATTTTACGTAAATATTTATTTCTGCTTCTTTTACAAAATTACCTATAGTTTATTGTGCAAAAGTTTTTACCTTAAACTTTCTAATACTTGTCTTTGGTTCTTTCACATTTTATAAAATGATTGTTTTTACCGTGCTTCTTTACTATACAACTCTTTTGGTCTTCCAAAATAAAATATATATTATTTGAGTTATCAAATTTTTATACCTGCAAAGTTGTTTAGTTCTTAACTAAAATCCATCGATTTCTGTTTTCTTAATGTTCTTTATTTAGAGTATTTTCTTTTGTCTCTTGGTTGATTTGAAGTTTCGAGGACGAAACTCTTTTAAGGGGGAGTGATTGTAACACCCCGTAATTTTCACCCTTTATATTTGGTGTTTATTTACATTAAATTGATATTTTTTTTGTAAAAATAAATAATTTATTATTTAAATTACTTTGGAACGTGTTGTGAAAATGTGTATAATATATTTATATGTTGTGATATATTTATATATATTTATTTTAAGTTGTTAGTTATTTATTTTAAAGGTTATATTAATTTCGTTATTTGTTTAGGCGTTTAAGATGCTGTTTTGTCGCGTAGCGTTTTTGTAACGTTGTTGGACCGACTTGGGTGATGAAATGTTGCATCGCATGTGGCGTGCTAATGTGATTATTATATTTATATTTATAATATAATTTATTGGAATTATTTTTATTATTAAGTATTTTTAAAGTTTAGGCGCGATTTAGGAGGTTATCGTTTTATCGCGTGGCGGGCTTTTGACGCATGGATCATTGTTGAATTGGGCCGAAATTTTTTTGTTTGGTTGTGGGCTTGGACAGCCGGCCAAGTGAAGGATAAGGGAATCTCCTCTTCTTTCTTTTCTTTTTATTTTTTTCCCTTGTGACTCTTTGTTGTTTTGTAACTCCCATAACCCCTTAATCATTCTTCCTAATTAAACCTCTTTAAACCAACCTTTATCACTTCAAATTCTGATAAAAAAATCAGAACTCCTTGCTGCCATACTCTAAGATTTTCGGCCATCTTCATCATCCACAATCTCTCTAAATTTCTCACTTTCTACTCCTTGTTAATTGTTCGTGAATTGTTCTTGTTGCCTTTTTCTTATACTTGGTGCTTGGCAATTGAAGAAGGAGAGGAGCACACGCCTATTTTGGAATTTTCCAGAAGTTTTCAGCTCGCCTCCTACGATCCAGGTAACTAGTTGTTATCTTAGAACCATAGTGATTAGGGTATTATTCGGTACTAGATTACTACGCTAGGAATTATTTAAAATACTTTTTGAATGAAATTTTTGATGAAATTTGACACGAATATACTTGATACATGCTATGTGAATACTGTGTAGAGAAAAATAATTTTCGCATGATTTTTAGTATTTATTTGATTTAATTGGTGTTTTGTGCGTTTTTGGCTAAATTGCATAATAATCATGGAACGGCTGTTAAAATTGATGAAATTAATTTTCTTAGATCATGTTACATGCGTAGTATGTATTCTATGACTTATAATAATTTTTACCTACTGTTTACTGTTTTATTTAATTGATATATCTTTTTTTGTAATTTCGGTTCTGTTAGTATATAAATCATGAAAATTATTTCTAGAGGCAGAAAAATTAATTTCTTTGAATATTATGTAATTCCGTGAGTTGTTACATGTTATGTAAATTTTTGGTAATTTTGGGGCGTCTTTTTATATTTTTAGTTATTATTTGGTCTTTATTGAGTAATCTGTATATTAACCGTTAAAAATACTTTTGTAGTCTGAAAATTATAAATAAAATTTTTACCATGTCAGTAGAGACATTAGGGTCGTATGATAATTTTTGTGTGATTTTACTGCTTGAAATTATTAGTTTATTAATTATTATGGTGTTTTTGTTGTGAAATTGAGGATACACTTTTAAATTATTTGAGGGCTTGTAAATCAGAAATAATTCATAATTTAATATATTCTGGGTTGCTGATTTTCAGTAGTATACAGTATGTATCATTGGGTAACCACATGTTTATGTTTGATTTATGAAAGAAAATGATTAATTATTACTACTCTTTTATCGAATAAGATTTAGAGTTAATTGGTGATGTATTTTTGATTGAGGTGTGGTTGCTGTAAAAATTAGTATAATATCATTGATGATGTTTAGAGATGTTCAAGTGTTTATTGTGGGAGATATCTGTTGAGAAATTGTAAGTGATTTATTTTGAGGAATTATGAAGAACTGTTTTGATGAACTGTGGGTATAAGGCCGGGTGGCATCCCTTTTTGATGAATATTTTAGATGAATGATACTTGGATTGTATGCATGATTGTATTTTGAGATAAGAATATTCGGTGGGATAGATGTAGTCCCCGGTGAAGAACATGCCAACCACCTGGTTTGCGAACTAGGGGTACACCTGGGTTAATTGTTGTCGTCCGAGAGGTCGGGAGTTAGCGTGTTCTACCCCGCACGGGAGTTTGGCCATTCTTAGACACAGGCAGTGGGGAACGTAAGCCCATAGACTGACCTGGAGATTGCGATCTGACAAACCTTAGGAAGTGATTTGTGAATCACTGGCGTTCGGTTTCTGACTCAATAACTTGTTGTATTCTTTATTTATTATTATTTATGTATTCTAGATTCTATTCACTCACTATATCTTGTTTATTTATTATTGATGATCACTTGTATTACCTATGAGCTTTATGGTTTTTTAGATGCATGTTATTGTTATAATGATTGTATGATTTCCTTTCTTATTAATCTATCTCTGAATCGTACTTTGATTGCTTTTGTTCTGGGAGAACTGCTAGTTACTCCCCACTGATTGTGGATATTTGTTGTATATTTTGCAGGTTTTGTTGATGGGGATTTTCTTTGATTTTGGGCTCGGGTTGAGATGCAAGAAATAATCTATTAGGGGTTTTAGTTCTAGACTTCTCTTTAGTTTGAGATAGTTTTCTCATTTCGATTTTAATCTAAGTAATTAATTTACTTATAGTATTTACTTATGTTTGTTTTTATCACTTAGTTATTTAAACACTATTCTTGTAGTAGTGACATTCCCAGAAGACGATGTTTCCGCCATCGTCCTATTAAATATATTATTATTTCTTTCTTTTCCGCCTTTGAAATTCTGGGGTGTTACAGAATTGATCTAAACAAGTCTCCAGTTCGATACAATAATATATCACAAAAATTCCTTCAGCTTCACTATATGATCTCCATCATTACCCATCCAAAAATCACTTGATTGCAACCCTTATTGTCCACTGCCCATTCCGGAGCTTTTATATTTCCTGCAAAATTACTAACAATGAACACTGCCCCCACCCGGACAGGTTCCAAGAACAAAATCAGCGAGACTGAGTACACACTGTCCAACTAGAAAATATTTTTGGTGGCTTAAACATATTTACAGATTTAAGTTTATCTTACGAAATAATCAAGATATACAGAAATCGTAATGACAAAATAATATAACAAATACTTATAGACAATAATCAAGATATACAGAAATCATAATGTTGTTCATCACCGCTCCCGCGGCTTCTTCCCCTTAAAGAATTGGAATCAAATTATCTAATTCGTAATTTCATATTGTCTGAAACTCAAATTCATGGTTCTCAAATAAGATATCTCAAAACCTCATAATATAATCGCATTTGAGTATTTTATATACAAACTCAAATTATTCAATGAATACAAAATACTCGAATTTCCAATAACTTAGTATAAATGATCTTCTAAAAATCTATTTGATAAGAACTACGCAAATACGAATTTCAAAGAAAATATAATCCAAATTCTATAAGCTTAAAAAAAATCAAACAAACATAGCTTACTAAAAGATTGAACTCTCAAAACAGAATTCAAGTCTTATACAAGTTCTATAACTTATTCACATAAGTTATTTAATAAGATTTGAAGTTCAATTCCCTTATCTCAATATTTAAAAACTATCCTACTTGATCTTCCAATTTTAATTTCTACCAACTCAACCATAGACTTTAAAATAGTACTTATCATATAGATTTCCCCATTACAATTGGATTCATAACCAAATATATCAACTCAACATCATCAAAAGGATATTCGTATCTCCAACTTATTCCATTACTATTCCATACCCTTAATCACACTAATTCTTCTACGATTAACATAATCCAAGAATATATTCTTTATGGTCCGCATTCTGAATAAATATGTAATTAACCTAATCATTTGTTAAGACTTTGCTACCCCAGATACATAACTTCTAGTATTCACATTATTCTTCAATTCATATTCTCTTTGTAATCAAATCATATCACTAGTTCCCGAACACTCCAATTCACAATACTTATATCTCCCCGACTTTCCATTCTTTAACCCTATTCTCCCGATTAGAAGAGATACATTTAAACTCTTTCCTTTTCCTAATCAAATACTCATACACAAAGTTTACTAATTCCACACTAACCTTCCCAAATTCAAGTAATAACATTCAGTTTAGTGTTTGATATTCCTTCACCATCTCTCGACTCTTGATCTGTATATAACTAATGTAGAGAGCGCATATCGAATTTTAATTCCCATTATATGATGTGTATTTCATCCCCAAATTACATGTTCAGTTATCTCACTTTTAGATCCTGTGGATCTCTTGTATCAACATTTTCTTACTAAGTGGTATTTGAATTTCAACATACCATAGTCACCAACTCAGATTCCTCAAATAACAAATTATATTTCTAATAAAATTCCTAAATCTATTCACCACTCAATCATTCTAGCACAAATTTCCAATTTTATAAAATTCGATTTTCAAGATTCTTTAAAGAGACCTCTGAATAATATAGTTTGAATTATACATGAACTTCTCCTTCTCACAAGAATAGAATCATAAAGCTTGCTTTTGTAACTTTATCAATTTCGCATTCCATCTGACGTCCCAAAAGATTTATTCTAGCTCCAATAATATCATAATATCCAAGCAGTTATCTAAAATCTTCCTTAAATCATATCTTGTACAATACTTAACATCTCCAAACAAATAGTTTTTGGTTTAATTTTGAAATCTTGATCCTCGAACTTTTCATTCCCCAAATAATCCCGAGCACACAAAACTCAAAATAAGATATATATATTCTGAAATCTTGTATTATAGTCAGACTTTCCAAACTCATATCTTCCAAAGGTCAAGTCCGCATTCCTTGACGTTGATAACCAATATTTTATAAATCTTAGTATCGTGATCGTATTTCGGATCTGTATAACGAGCTTGAATCATGAAGCACTTAACCATTGCAAATGACTCGGTCGCTCAATAGCGTTCTATAGATGAACTTTAAGTACTATACACCATATAACTATATATAGACGAATTTAAGCGAACACCTAATTAGGTTCCATATGTTTATCATCCCATTGACTTAATTATATCCCTTATTGCAAAGCATATGAAATCCCCCTGCATATTATACTTATAAAGACAGTGGAAATTATATCGACAATTCTTACTAAATACTTGTTATCAAATATCCATAACTAATGTGGGTCGTTGATTAACTTATACTATTAGATCTCAGAAACCAGAATATTCTTCAATACGAAATAAGATTGACTCAATGTTGTAGAACTTAGTATTCTTGGATAACCTTTACTTACTTTAAATTTCGAATAAACTATCTTTCATAGCCAAAACTTACATAATGTATCTCAATTCAAAATTAAGAAATCAATGCTAAAACTATATACTCAAACATTTGGCTGTTAAATCATATACTCCGGAAAATCCAAAAACTTAGTATTTAAGAAACACACCTTCAAACAAGCTGAACTTTATAATCATATATTCATAACAAGTTCAAGTCGGATCTAATTTTTCTTAATAAAATGGATTTTTTTATTTTTACCACCTTTTAAAATCACCATTTTTAAGATAACCACCTTATAAGTTAATTTTTTTAAATAACCACCTTATATGACCTAAATCTCTTTAAATACATACCAATTGGCAGATTTCGTCCAAGAAATCGGTCTTAAATAAGGGTTTAAACCTTAAATACATTCTAGTGAATAAAGGTGGAGGTGATGAAATCGTTCTTAAACCCTTTTTGAGGATGATTTCCTTGACGAAATCTGTTGATTGGTAGGTATTTAAAAGAATTTAGGTCATATAAGGTGGTTATTTAAAAAAATGAACATATAAGGTGGTTATTTTGAAAAACATGATTTTATAAGGTTGTTAAAGTCAAAAAATCATAATAAAATCATGAAATTCATGCAACTTGCAATTGTAGATATATTATTGAATTTACGAAGTGGAAGGACAATGTGTACCTTGCTCGAATTCCAAATATAGCCTTAACTTCATGATCAACATCCAATATTCGTGAGCTCGACAATAATTTACCTCGAAGAACAATAACAAATATTAGTACTCATTCTCAATGATCCTCTAACCTCCAAACTAATCTGATGGATCCTCCTCAACATTCTTTCACTGATCGAAGTCTCACGATTATAATCACCTAATTTAACTTACTAAGAGATAGAAATTTCTTATCATCAAATACCCATAAAAGTTCTTGGAAGTTTCATTATAAAACGTTAACTATTACTGTACAAAGCAATATAATAACTGATTTATATTCCAAAAATCAAAGGGTATTGCTATGCTTTACTTGACACTCAAACTGGTTTTGTAAACTAACTTAACAAAAACAAATCAACTAAAATTATAAAGCATCAAAACAGAGCTCAATCCGTTAAACCAAGAAGAAAGATTCAATTTTCAACCTTATAAAAACTGACTATGATTAAACATTCTTAAAACAAAGAGGAATGAGGTGAGTAATACACAATACTTTATATACTAAACAACTAAATTCATCTCATTAGAATTTCTGAATTTTGAGACCCCTTTACATTATAATTTAAATGCAATTTAGAAATTAAAGAAGCTAAATGATACACTGATCAGAAAACAAATGAGTTGCACCAGAAATTTGAGTTTTTTGAATCAATTATGAGAAAATAAGAACTGTAACTCATACCTCCTAAAAGAGAAGGAAACAACCACCCCAAGCAATGGTAGCTACAACCAAGCCAACCACATACCACCAATGGCGGTATAACGCCGGAAACTAGAGCAGAAGTGGCGGTGAGGACGGGCAAACACTCGCCGTAACGGAAGGCCGCCGCCAGCACCGCAGTAAACGGGCGTAACGCAGAAAGAGAACAAAGCGGTGACGCCGAGGACCGACACCGGCCAAAGCGAGCTTCGATCACCACCGAGCTTGCCGGTCAAGAGAGAAAAAGGGAGATGCGAGAGGAAGAAGATAAGGAAGACTGAGAATGTTGAGGAGGAAGGGGAGGCCAGAGAATATCGGGGTTTTAATTTGTGAATAAGATGATTATAAAGAGCTACCCATAAGTTCCTCAAACTATCTAGAAGTTTCTTCAAAACTTTTCTTTTTGTTTTGTTTTTTTTTTCTAAAAGTAAATTTGAGGGTTAGAAATGAGATTTCACAAGCTTGCTTTAAGAAAACTAAAGATTTAAACCATGTAAATAAAAGTTTAAACTTAATCTCCAATTCATAAACCAATTTCGAAGGACTTAAGCAAACTTCTAATTATAATAATCATTAATGAGATGCAATTAAAAATATGAGCTATTACATACTACCACCCTTAAAAGAAGTTTCGTCTTCGAAACTCGAAAACAGAGAACTTTTGAACATCTAACAGCGGCTAAGTTCACATAAAAACATTTTTAACGAAAATCATATCACTTCACTTCTTAACTTAACTCCAATGCCCCGAAAAATTTGCTTCTCCAACAAATAATCAATAATCTCGAATCTAAATTCTCCACAATCACAATCAAGATAATTTGATATTTTTCTAATAGCCACTCTAAGCTAAATCCCAATAGAACTTTTCAGTTTTGCAAATTTTTAATCTCAATACTCAACATTCAATATCTCAATCTCTATTCCTCAATTCTTAACTAACTGAAAACTCAAATCAATTTCAAACAATCCCAAAAATCTTTCTAAAACACACATGCCATGATATGGAGATCACAACAACTCTTGAACAACCATGCTCTAATACCACCTGTAACAGCCCACACTTCCGAGCTACTAGCTAATTATACTTAAGATACATAAATCTCAATTAACACTTAATTAATCTCAAATTACATTCTTACTTATCTTGCAGCGGAAACATAACCTATAAAATGATCCTGGACCTAGGTCAAGGTCCACAATATAACATTCCAAAATGTATATACAATGAATTGATCTAAACAAGTCTCCAGTTCGATACAATAATATATCACAAAAATTCCTTCAGCTACACTATATGATCTCCATCATTACCCATCCAAAAATCACTTGATTGCAACCCTTATTGTCCACTGCCCATTCCGGAGCTTTTATATTTCCTGCAAAATTACTAACAATGAACAGTGCCCCCACCCGGACAGGTTCCAAGAACAAAATCAGCGAGACTGAGTACACACTGTCCAACCAGAAAATATTTTTGGTGGCTTAAACATATTTACAAATTTAAGTTTATCTTACGAAATAATCAAGATATACATAAATCATAATGACAAAATAATATAACAAATACTTATAGACAATTTTTCATGTCACTCGTTCTAAATGATAATAAGAGTATCTCACATAATGAATATTATACACTTCGATTAGAGAGACCTCATAAGGATTCCATAGGATCTAATACGATATCCCGAAATCAATTCTATCTGACATATTATAAGACATAGCACTATTTCCCACTTTTGTACTTCTAATATAATACTCTTCAATCCAAATATGTACAACAGAACTAACTCCTTTCATAAATTCCTAACAAGTCTCTTTATAAATCATCCTCGTGTTCAGCGCATGAATTTCATAAACTTGGGAGAGTAAAATATTACTTCGAAAATCAAGCTTGAAATAGCTTTCCACGAAACCATTTGCATATTCAAATACATATTCTATTTTCTTTCAGAAATCATATATACTGGGGAAGAGAACACGAATAGAGTTGCCTTCCAGGCGAGTTCTCTAAACTTTTACAAGGGATCCCTCTTCCGTTATGTACTGCTTGCAAGACTTTTCAGGACATGTCCCAGAATACAGAATACAGAATTTCAGAATGTTGTTCATCACCGCTCCCGCGGCTTCTTCCCCTTACAGAATTGGAATCAAATTATCTAATTCGTAATTTCATATTGTCTGAAACTCAAATTCATGGTTCTCAAATCAGATATCTCAAAACCTCATAATATAATCGCATTTGAGTATTCTATATACAAACTCAAATTATTCAATGAATACTATATACTCGAATTTCCAATAACTTAGTATAAATGATCTTCTAAAAATCTATTTGATAAGAACTACGCAAATACGAATTTCAAAGAAAATATAAGGATTTTTTGATTTTAATAATGCAACCTTTTGGCCATTCGCAAATAATAGAGCAACCTTTTGATTATTCCACAATAAGACAACCTTTATACCCCATTAACTTTGGGTAGGTCAAAACCGGTTATAACCTGAAGAATAGGTAAAATGGGACACGTGTCGCATAATAATTGGTTCCATAAACAAATTTTATAAAAAAAAATTAAAAACAAAAGATTAAAAAAAAAAGATATAACCCCCCTAACCCCCTCACCCACCGTAAACCCCCTCTCTCCTCCTCCCCCCCATGCCCACACCACTCTCTCTCCTCCCCCCCCCACGCCACACCACTCTTCCTCCCCCTACCCCCACCCGCCCCCATGCGCAACCGAGCCACCTCTTTCCTCACCGCCGCCCTTCCGCGCAACACCGAGCGCCCGCCCTCTTTGCCCCCTCCCTTCTTCTACTTGAGCCACCTTCTTCTACTTGTTATTATCCGGGTCGGGGGATGGCGAGGAGAGAGAAAGAGGGAGTGGGGTTGTCGTGGTTGGGGAAGGGAGGGATGGGGGGTGGCAGTGGTAGGGAAGGGGAGGTAGGGGTTGTCGTGGGTGGGGAAGGGGAGGGAGGGGGTTGTCGTGGTGGGGGTGAGGGGGAAGGGGGGTTGTCGTGGGCTGGGGAAGGGGAGGGAGAAGGTTGTGCGTGGGTGGGGAAGGGGGAGGGAGGGGTGGCGTGGGCTGGGGAAGGGGAGGTAGGGGTTGCTGTGGTGGGGAAGGGGAGGGAGGGTGTCGTGGGTCGGGGAAGGGGAGGGAGGGGGGTGGCATGGGCGGGGAGGGGAGGGAGGGGGTGGCGGTGGACTGGGGAGGGGGAGGGAGGGGGGGTGGTGGGTGGGGGGGGGGGGGTGGGTTTAGTTTAGGTTTTTTATTAAAGTTTATTTAATACTATTAATTAGAATTAAGGTTGTTAATGGGTTTTAATTAAAAAATTACCATTTCTTTTTCAGTCACCTGGTCAACTTGACCTACCATAGGTAATAGGGTATAAAGGTTGTCTTATTGTGGAATAATCAAAAGGTTGCTCTATTATTTGCGAATGGCCAAAAGGTTGCATTATTAAAATCAAAAAATCCAAAATATAATCCAAATTCTATAAGCTTAAAAAAAATCAAACAAACATAGCTTACTAAAAGATTGAACTCTCAAAACAGAATTCAAGTCTTATACAAGTTCTATAACTTATTCACATAAGTTATTTAATAAGATTTGAAGTTCAATTCCCTTATCTCAATATTTAAAAACTGTCCTACTTGATCTTCCAATTTTAACTTCTACCAACTCAACCATAGACTTTAAAATAGTACTTATCATATAGATTTCCCCATTACAATTGGATTCATAACCAAATATATCAACTCAACATCATCAGAAGGATATTCGTATCTCCAACTTATTCCATTACTATTCCATACCCTTAATCACACTAATTCTTCTACGATTAACATAATCTAAGAATATATTCTTTATGGTCCGCGTTCTGAATCAATATGTAATTAACCTAATCATTTGTTAAGACTTTGCTACCCCGGATACATAACTTCTAGTATTCACATTATTCTTCAATTCATATTCTCTTTGTAATCAAATCATATCACTAGTTCCCGAACACTCCAATTCACAATACTTATATCTCCCCGACTTTCCAGTTTTTAACCCTATTCTCCCGATTAGAAGAGATACATTTAAACTCTTTCCTTTTCCTAATCAAATACTCATACACAAAGTTTACTAATTCCACACTAACCTTCCCAAATTCAAGTAATAACATTCAGTTTAGTGTTTGATATTCCTTCACCATCTCTCGACTCTTGATCTGTATATAACTAATGTAGAGAGCGCATATCGAATTTTAATTCCCATTATATGATGTATTTCATCCCCAAATTACATGTTCAGTTATCTCACTTTTAAATCCTGTGGATCTCTTGTATCAACATTATCTTACTAAGTGGAATTTGAATTTCAACATACCATAGTCACCAACTCAGATTCCTCAAATAACAAATTATATTTCTAATAAAATTCCTAAATCTATTCACCACTCAATCATTCTAGCACAAATTTCCAATTCTATAAAACTCGATTTTAAAGATTCTTTAAAGAGACCTCTGAATAATATAGTTTGAATTATACATGAACTTCTCCTTCTCACAAGAATAGAATCATAAAGCTTGCTTTTGTAACTTTATCAATTTCGCATTCCATCTGACGTCCCAAAAGATTCATTCTAGCTCCAATAATATCATAATATCCAAGCAGTTAACTAAAATCTTCCTTAAATCATATCTTGTATAATACTTAACATCTCCAAACAAATAGTTTTTGGTTTACTTTTGAAATCTTGATCCTCGAACTTTTCATGCCCCAAATAATGCCGAGCACACAAAACTCAAAATAAGATATATATATTCTGAAATCTTGTATTATAGTCAGACTTTCCAAACTCATATCTTCCAAAGGTCAAGTCCGCATTCCTTGACGTTGATAACCAATATTTTATAAATCTTAGTATCGTGATCGTATTTCGGATCTGTATAACGAGCTTGAATCAGGAAGCACTTAACCATTGCAAATTACTCGGTCGCTCAATAGCGTTCTATAGATGAACTTTAAGTACTATACACAATATAACTATATATAGACGAATTTAAGCGAACACCTAATTAGGTTCCATATGTTTATCATCCCATTGACTTAATTATATCCCTTATTGCAAAGCATATGAAATATCCCTGCATATTATGCTTATAAAGACAGTGGAAATTATATCGACAATTCTTACTAAATACTTGTTATCAGATATCCATAACTAATGTGGGTCGTTGATTAACTTATACTATTAGATCTCAGAAACCAGAATATTCTTCAATACGAAATAAGATTGACTCAAAGTTGCAGAACTTAGTATTCTTGGATAACCTTTACTTACTTCAAATTTCGAATAAACTATCTTTCATAGCCAAAACTTACAGAATGTATCTCAATTTAAAATTAAGAAATCAATGCTAAAACTATATACTCAAACACTTGGCTATTAAATCATATACTCCGGAAAATCCAAAAACATAGTATTTAAGAAACACACCTTCAAACAAGCTGAACTTTATAATCATATATTCATAACAAGTTCAAATCGGATCTAATTTTTCTTAATTAAATCGTGATATTCATGCAACTTGCAATTGTAGATATATTATTGAATTTTCGAAGTGGAAGGACAATGTGTACCTTGCTCGAATTCCAAATATAGCCTTAACTTCATGATCAACATACAATATTCGTGAGCTCGATAATAATTTACCTCGAAGAACAATAACAAATATTAGTACTCATTCTCAATGATCCTCTAACCTCCAAACTAATCTGATGGATCCTCCTCAACATTCTTTCACTGATCGAAGTCTCACGATTATAATCACCTAATTTAACTTACTAAGAGATAGAAATTTCTTATCATCAAATACCCATAAAAGTTCTTGGAAGTTTCATTATAAAACGTTAACTATTACTGTACAAAGTAATATAATAACTGATTTATATTCCAAAAATCAAAGGGTATTCCTATGCTTTACTTGACACTCAAACTGATTTTGTAAACTAACTTAACAAAAACAAATCAACTAAAATTATAAAGCATCAAAACAGAGCTCAATCCGTTAAACCAAGAAGAAAGATTCAATTTTCAACCTTATAAAAACTGACTATGATTAAACATTCTTAAAACAAAGAGGAATGAGGTGAGCAATACACAATACTTTATATACTAAACAACTAAATTCATCTTATTATAATTTCTGAATTTTGAGACCCCTTTACATTATAATTTAAATTCAATTTAGAAATTAAAGAAGCTAAATGATACACTGATCACAAAACAAATGAGTTGCACCAGAAATTTGAGTTTTTTGAATCAATTATGAGAAAATAAGAACTGTAACTCATACCTCCTAAAAGAGAAGGAAACAACCACCCCAAGCAATGGTAGCTACAACCAAGCCAACCACATACCACCAACGGCGGTATAACGCCGGAAACTAGAGCAGAAGTGGTGGTGAGGACAGGGCAGCACTCACCGGTAACGGGAGGCCGGCAGCAGCACCGCAGAAACGAAGCAGAACAGGGAAAGAGAACAACGGTGACGCGCAGGATCGACGCGGCTTCGGGCGGCGCTCGATCACCACCGAGGCTTCCGGTCAAGAGAGAAAAAGGGAGATGCGAGAGGAAGAAGATACGGAAGACTTAGAATGTTGAGGAGGAAGGGGAGACCAGAGAATATTGGGGTTTTAATTTGTGAATAAGATGATTATAAAGAGCTACACATAAGTTCCTCAAACTATCTAGAAGTTTCTTCAAATTTTTTTTTTATTTTTATTTTTCTAAAAGTAAATTTGAGGGTTAGAAATGAGATTTCACAAGCTTGCTTTAAGAAAACTAAAGATTTAAACCATGTAAATAAAAGTTTAAACTTAATCTCCAATTCATAAACCAATTTCGAAGGACTTAAGCAAACTTCTAAATATAATTATCATTAATGAGATGCAATTAGAAATATGAGCTATTACATTATGGGAAATCTAAGACTTCCAAAATCATTCTTGGAAGAGATTACTCTAGCTGCTGAGCAATGTAGAAGAAGACACAAGCACAGTAAGTTGTATGGGATGCTATTTGCTGAGACAATTTATCATATTTGGCTTCAACGAAATCAACAAATTTTTGAAGGCAATCACAAGTCCCCTGAGCAGGCTATTGAGTTAATTTTATTTAGTGTATAGAGTTAAGGATGATATGAGACACCTCTTGTATAGATAGGTGGTTTTGATTTAATGTTACTTTTTTTTTGTCTTTGTGGACATATTTAGTCTTGGTGTTGCTTTTGGGTAGCACATGAAGAGTCTAACTTTCCAACCCTTCCTAGAAGGTGGGGTAAGTTGGATACTGATGCTAATTATACCCTCTAGCTTGTTGCTTTGGTGTCTCTAACAACTCTTTTTTTAGTGATCAATAATAATTTTGAATTTCCAAAAAAAAAAAGTAAATAATAATAATAATAATAACAATAATAATAATAACAAACATAATATTAATAATAAACAACACAATAACAAACATAATACTATGCGTATTAATTTTAAAATTGTCGTTTGTTTGCTATTGGTTAATTTTTTGGGCATGACCAACCTTTTAGGACATGACCCAAAAAAGTTTAGTACATGTCCTAAAACATTACAGTCTTTTATGATTTTATATGATAGCAATTTAGTATAATATTTGTCATGAATTTTGAATGCATAAGTAACAAATCATATCATATCATAATCTGGATAACAAATCAGTATTTGATATAGCCAAAATGAAAAGGTACTAATACAAACACTATAAAAACTGAGGTGGGTTAGGAGGTGAATGTATATCATTTCGAAAACCCATCATCTGGTTCCACTGGGTAATAATCTCGGTGATCTCATAGCACACATCTCAACAATGAGGTGGATGAGGTACCTCATCAATGCGACCATCGAACAAAGGAAGTCCGACTTCCCCCACCTGGTTCATCCACTGAAATAAACAAATATTAACACAACTATTAGTCATTCTAAGAAAATTGAATTATAAAAGAACTAAAAACACTGACACACATACCCAATAATCAACGAACATCGAGTCAATCTCGGAGTAAGCGCCCACCTGTGGCGACGTGTACGGATGCGAGTAGTTCTTATGGCACTCAAGATAGTCATCAAAGACATGGCATGGAACAATGTTTCAAGGGAACTCTAACAATACAATCCTGACCATACTAGAATAACTGGATCCGTAAGGCGTCGACCATAGGGCTCGAGAAGGTATGCCTAGATCGAGGACGATCATCGTCAGTGGGGCGGACAATGGAAACTGGGAGCAACTGCATATGACCAAGCTGTCTAAGTACACGATCCGGCATGTATGGCTCAATGATGTCATGATAGCGAATGAAACCAATGAATGTAGTCCTCTATACGTGTTGAGCCGGAGTAGGTGCATATGGCATCCAGGCCAACTACAACAAAACAAACAACTTCTAATGTAATTACAAAGTTTTGATACAAATTGCAAAAACATAGAAAAATGATGTAAACATTACCTGATCCTCCAACAAAGAGTCCAACCTCTTAGGGATATCGACAAGACGCTCAGATGTCTTCGGCGTTACGGAGATAGGCCACATCAAAGACCAAAGAGTATCGGACTCAATAGTAAGTCGATCACGCGCCGGGGGATGAACAGCGAAGTACTTATATATCCACGCCTGGAGCAGCGTCAGACACCCTCCCAATCGACTTGCACCCCTCCCTAGATGCAATCTCCAACTGCCGATACAGCACAACAAGCACATCTGAACCCCAAGAACGTCTGATCATCTGCTCAACATCGTTTACCTTATGCATCGCCCCTGGCCTCAACCAACTACCACTCTTATTTACAAAGAAAGTGGAACCTAACATCGCCAATAGCCATCCCCGTGCCTTAGTCTCGACGGCTCTATCACTCCCCATACTACTAAAAATGATATCACCGATTTTCGGACCAGCCTGGGAGAAATGGTTCTTCCTAAGGTTATCCACATCCACGCTCATCAAATCCGTGAACTGAGTGAGTAACTGCTAATCCTCACTCAAACCGCTCATGATGGCTTTGTCAACAGGAAGATGTCGAATGTAAAACACATCGTGCAACATGATGGTCATCTGTCCCTAGGGAAAGTGGAAGGAGTTCGTGTTAAACTGCCACCTCTCCTCGAAAGCATAATTGAGAGGATGGTCAAGATGAGATAACCCCGTATAATGAAGAATCTAGCGCATATCAACTCGAACCCCTTCCCTCCATCTTGTCAAAGTCTGACATGCACTCAAACGATTATGACACTTCAGGTTACCCCAATCTTCCCCACCCCATATGTTGCATGCCACGTGGCCCCCCGTAACTAGGGAGGACCTAATAACCACCTCCGGTAATGCTTTAGCAGAGCTAGTCACACCTCGCTGGTGAAGGTGACGAGGACCCAAATCATCGAATGGGCTCTAAATTTAATTATAATATTAATAACGGTTTTTTCACCATATACCCCTGACTAATTTTTTTTTGCACCGTATACCCTTTCAACTTTCCAAATTCACCATATACCCCTGACGTTTCAAAAAATACATCAACATGCCCTTTTGATTAACGGTGTTAGACTTCCGTTAGTCATTAGGCCCTAATCCTCCCCTAACCCTAATTAACTAACCTAATTCAAACCCTAATTCTAAGCCTAACCCTAATTTAATACACTAACTTGGGCCCTAACCCTAACCACTAATTTGGGCCCTAACCCTAAACACCTCTTACCCCACTTGCACCACCACCCCGTCACCACCACCACCCGTCCCCTTCCCCCGCCGACCCTCCCCTTCACCCGTCACCACTACCACCCCTCCCCTTAACCCACTAACCCCTCCCCCTTCCCCTTCACCCGTCACCACCACCACCCCTCCCCTTAACCCTTCACCATCACCACCCCTCCCCTTAACCCACCGACCCCCTCCCCCTTCCCCTTCACCCGTCACCACCATCACCCCTCCTCTTAACCCCTTCACCACCCCCACCCCTCCCCTTAACCCTTCACCACCACCACCCTCCCCTTAACCCACTTACCCCTCCTCCTCCCTTTCCCTCGTCACCACCACCACCCTCCCCTACCCCCCCGCCGACCCCCTCCCTCCCCCCTCGCCCTGCCGTGCGAACCCCCTCCCCTCTCCTTCCCCCGTTGCTGAACCCCCTCCCTCCCTCCCCTTCCCCGCTGCACGAACGTCGCTCCCCGCCCCTTCCCCAGTCGTGAACCCCCTCCCCACCACAACAACCCGGATGCGCAAAATCGAGCCCCCTCTCCCCGCCACAGCAACCCGGATGCGCGAAAAATCGAACCCCTTCATGCGTTTTTTGTTCTTCTCGGGGAGTTTACAGGGGAGGGGAAATTAAGTCGGGAGATGCGAGGGGGTGGGGGGAGGGGCTGCGAGGGAGTGGGGAGAGGGGCTTTGGGTGGTGGGGAGGGGGTGGGGAGGGGCCGACGGGGTGGGGAGGCGGGGCTTCTGGGGTGGGGGGAATGGGAGTGGGCTTCGAGGGTGGTGGGGTAAGAGGGAGTGGGTGGGCTGCTGGGAGTAAGGGTGGGGAGTGGGTGGGGTAAGGGGTGGAGTATTAGATTAGGGATTAGGGCTAGGGTTTGGCATAGGTTTAGGGTAGTTAATTAGGGTTAGAGGGGGGATTAGGGGTTAATGACTAACGGCGTTAGCCTTCCGTTAGTCAAAAGGGCATGTTGATGTATTTTTTAAAACGTGAGGGGTATATGGTGAATTTGGAAAGTTCAAAGGGTATACGGTGCAAAAAAAATTAGTCAGGGGTATATGGTGAAAAAACCGTATTAATAATTAATAATAACAATAATATTAATGTTAGTAAACAACAAATGACTATAATATCACTTTGTATCATTATGCTAATATAATGTTGACACATCGTACCTACTCTAGTGAGAGAAAATGCTCTCATTTGGTTGGGTAAAGGCCACTAATGTTCTTTTATTGTTCCCTCATTTAATCTCCTCCTTGTTGTGTCTTCTTCTATGACCCCCTAGTTCTTTCTGACAACAAGTGCCACGTTTCAGTAACTCCCTCTTCATCTGGGTATAATTTTGCCACCTTTAAAATCAAAGCTTACTACACCGACAACTGTTTATCTAGGCTTTTTCTTGCCTACTTACTCTCCAGCTCTCATAGAAACCTCGATTCTAAACCGAAATGGCTTAATCTTGCATCCCATACATGGAATAGATCAAAATTAATTTGGATAATTCACACGACAACTGCTAGTAAAACGCGTGGGTCATCGCAGCTAATTACTAATCCAATTATGGGTCCAATTATCTCTCACTCAAGCAAATTGGTGGAGCTCCATAGCCACACCTCTTTACAGATAAGCTTTCCTCCCGTAATTCTTCTAATATTACTTATGATTTGGGTAATTTTTGCTCTATATTGCTACGTGTCTGTTGATTGCCATGGGAAAGTGTCATCTTCCTCTTATTATTATTGTGCTGTCATTATTAGAATTAATCTAAATTACATGATGAAAATTTTTGGCTCTAAGATTTTCATCTGGCTTTTGAATTATTGGAAAATTTTAATGATATAAATTTGGGTTACCACAAGTCTGGTCTCCTCACTAGCCTTCTTCTTTGCTCTCCAATTTTATTTCCTACTATCATAAGCCTCCCTTTAATGTCTGCTTTTTTCCAGCCCAAAACACCTTCCAATTATGCGGATATTATCTTATCCTTTCCTAGTGCCAATTAACCTGCTCACACCTCACCACCACATGGTGAAGGTGGAAATCCCGATGTGCCTGGAAATCATAGCATTCCCCAATCCTCCACACCCCAATACCTCAGCCTCAATCATCAAGTGCAGGTGTGGGATCTGACAATATCACTTATGCTTCCAATCAACTAGCTAAACATACTAATGCCCCTACCCATCATCCTAATCCAGCTGACTTTGTTCTCTTACCCATAAGTGAGAATACAGACCCTAACCAACAGACCTCTCTAAATCCAAAACTTGATGACAACCTTATAAGTGACATGTTACTCTCTTGTTTATTAGGTAAATCTTTTGGAGACCCTATTCCCTTCTCCGTTGTCATAGCAAAACTCCGTCGTGAACGGAGTGCATTTAAGGGTCAAATTACCTTTGTTGAGATGGTTAATGGGAGGGTTGTGTTCAAATTCTCAAATAATGAAGATGAAACGTTTGTTTGGGAGCACCGGCCATGGTATGTTCAAGGTCTCCTTCTTGCTCTTTTTGTTTGGCAAACTGCATTTAAATCCGTTTACCTTTCAAATTCACTCTTTGGCTATTTGAGTGCGTCTTAATCTGCTACCAATGGAATTCTGGTCCTCACCTTGTCTTATTGCATTACTTGCACCTATAGGCCCCCTTATCCGAATAGATGATTTTACTCTTTCTCTTTCACTCGTGCTTGTTATGCATGCATGGGTGTGTGTCGATGTCCAAGTTATGAAAACTGTTCCCTGGTGTTTAGTTATTAATATCCAAGATTAAACTCGTGAAATTTGTCTCACCTATGAAGGTATGTTAGAAGTTTGTCCTCTTTGTGGTTCGAAAGATTACACTTTAGATAGTTGCCCTCAAAAGACTGAACACACCCTCCATCTTCTAGTGGATACACTCAAAGATAGCTCCATTAATTCTCCCACCAAACTACTCCAATACCACATAAGGAAGTTGCATCTAGTGGAAGATGGATAAAAGTTGTCCCAAAGCGTAAAGGTCGTACTCCATCCACCATTAAAAAAGCAAAGCTTAAAGATCCAGTTTCTAAGACCCCATAACCCGAAATTAAGCAACCAGACCAGCAGGAAAATCCTCCAGCCCCTGCTACATCCCATAACAATGTTTCCAACTCTCAAACTAAGCTAGATGTTCCAAAACCTCCTGAGCCTCTGACCACTAGTGGAAAAACATTGAATTACGGCGGTCATTAAGTGGCCTATTGCTGCGGTTTTTGCACCGCCGCAAATTAAGGCGCAACAATAGGTTAAATATATATTGTTGCGGTTTTAGACCTATTGCTGCTGTTTCTATCAGAAACCGCAGCAATAAGTCCAACATAAAAACGTAAATATGTCAACCTATTCTGCGCATGTTATGGCCCAAAACCGCAGCAATAGGCTACTGGTACAGTAAGAAAAAAAAAATTACACTTCTCCATCAAACTTAAGACATAAAAAAATGAACAAAAAATAAAACACCACACAAAACTGGAAGTAGTTAATTAGGATGTGTTAATACAAAAATTACAAAAGATATAAACAACACAGATCATGTAAAATCAACAAACTAACCCACATAGAAAAAAACAGATCCAATCAAAACCAATAAAACCCAACATTCTCAATAAATAGATCTAACAACCCAACAAAACAAACCCCCAAAATCAACACAAGCAAAACCAATGCCCACCATCTGTTCGACGAAATGCCCCAACCAAAAAAATTTACAAAAAACTAACAAGCCTTAACATAAGCATCAGCTTGCGCAACATTCCTCGACATAGCAGTCAAAAGCGCAATCCCATGTTCAGCAGCCGCAACAGTGTTAGTCGTGGGCGCATTAACGACCAAACACCCATGTTCCGCCGCTGCACCCAGATCTACATTATCAATTCCAACACTTGCACGTCCAACCACCTTCAACCTCCCACCAGAAGATTCAAACACATCACGTGTAACCTTCGTTCCACTACGAACAATCAACGCATCAAAGAGAGAGATCTTGGTGCACAACTCTTCTAGGCTTAGATTATACGAACAATCAACATTTGCGAACGATTTTAGAAGGTCTAATCCTGCATCACCGAGTTTTTCGGCGACTAAAACTGTGGGTTTCGAGTCGAGGGAGGCAAAAACGGTGAATTTTTTGTGGGTTGTGGTGGTAAAAGGGGTGAGGCGGAGGTGAAGGGTGTGGGAGAAGAGAGAGATAGAAGGAGTGAGAGAGAGTTTTGAGGAGATTGAAGATAGATTTGAGAGAAGAACGAATGTTGTGAGAGGAAGAATGAGATTGAGTGAGGAGGGAGAAGAATGAGAGAGACCGAGTGAAAAATGGCGCCTAAGGTCTGAAGGAGGAAGGACAAGGAAACCCTAACTGGCGCCTTTTATCATTAATTTTAAAAATCTATTGCTGCGATTTTTCCTAGTAACCGCCGCAATAGATTAAAATATTATTAAAAAAATAATATATTAATCTATTGTTGCGGTTCTGGGTGGGAACCGCAGCAATAGATCTGGTCAAATCAGTCAACGAATTTTGAAAAAATTCCCGTTGATAGCTATTGCTGCGGTTTCCATCCACAACCGCAGCAATAGGTTGATATTCGATTTTTCCTTTTCTTTTGACGTGGTTTATTGCTGCGTATTAGTAAAACCGCCGTAATTCAACCGCCGCAATTAACATTTATTCTACTAGTGGACCACTCATCCTTATGTGCATAATACCAGCAATCTTGAACCTTTGTTAGCTACTGATACAATCGAAGAAGCTGATCCTGAGTATGTAGAAGCACTATAAACCTTACAAACTACCATTCCGCCTCTTGCATTTCCCCCTGGTCATTAATGAATATGGCTCTAATATGGGTCAAATCAGCCCTTCCTCAATTAAAGTCGCGCTTGCTCATGAATTATTGGATGTAGACATGTTAGATGCTTTGGGTTATGGGAAGGAATTATTAATAACTTCAGAGTCTTCAAAACGACGCCGTACTGAAGATGAGGAAGATTCTGCATCTTCGAAACAGAAAAAAAAGTGAAACTGTTAGATGCTTGCTCAACCTTTTGCTCCTCTTACTAGCTTATTACTACTAATATTAGCATAGTAGATAATGTATCTAGGCACTACTATCCTTTTATTATGTATTGTAATCTATAGTCCGTTTGTAGTAGCTCATATATGTGAGTATCTTATGTTGCAAACTTTAATGACAATACAACCTTTTGGCTAGCAGTTCATGGAAAGATCTGGATATTTATAAAGCATTAAGTCCTTTATTTCTGTTAGGCCTAGCAAAAGCTGACCCAATCTGATAACCCAACCCGACCTGAAAATAGCGGGTTTGGGTTGAGTTTTCCAACCTGATTAGTTAAATGGGTCGATCTGAACCCGACACGAAAAATAAATGGGTCAGGTTCAGGTCGAAATTTCTAACCTGAAAATGACCTGTCTGACCTGATTTTTAAATGGGTCAAATTCAGGTCGGGTCAACCCGCATAACCCAATTGACCCAAATAATTACAGCTTATGAAAAAAAAGGAGCATCATCCAGCCCAATTGTGCAAGTTCCAACCAGCCGGTCCAGCCCAATTCCTTTTCTTAGCCTAACCCTAAAATTCCTTTTCTCCAACAGTCACTCACTCTCACTCACCTCTTCTCCTCATCTCAGATCTCACTCTCAAATCTCAATCTCTCTCTTCTTCGCTGCTGTTCCTCTACAAATAAGGTATTTCTTATTTTCTTTGCTCTTAGTTTCTTCGTTTCTTTGCTGCTCTTCACTCTCAATTTTGTATTTTCTTATTTATTTGCTGCTATTCTCCCTGATTTTCGTATTTCTTCTCACTTCTCCCATCTCTTTGCTTATGTATTTTGTATTTTCGTATTTATTTGCTGCTTCTCTTTCGTTCTTTTTTTCTATTGATCAAGAAGCATTTTCTTTGTTTAATATTCTGTATTTTTTTCTATTATTTCAATTTTTAATTTATATGCCTGCTTTTGTATTTTTTTGTTCTATTTTTTTGTGCGTTTCTTCAAACTCTTATCGTTACGCCTTCATTTTATTAAATTTATTTATGTATATGCCTTTATTTTTTGTATTTTCTAATTTGTAGTTCATGTATTCTGAATTTCTGAATTGAGCTTCATTTGTTTCATTTTTTTATCTCATATTTGTGCCTAATTTTTTGTGCATTTTAAGCCTTCATTTCTTCTTTTATGCCATATTTTCTTCTAGTTTATTCATTTAGATTCTCGTTTTTCTAGTTAATGTGGCTGATGACAACTTAAAGGAGCAAATTGAGCTTTCTTCATAGGCAGAAGAGGAGATTAACCTCAACAATCGCCTTTCCCAAGTGCTTGATTTTCTTGTTTATTTGTGTGAAACTTAGCTGAAATTTGAAGGCTTGAACTAGGGTTTGTAATATATTTGTATAAACTGTTTTATAAGTAAAACATGGTGGTTTTTAATTTTAGGGAAGCAGGTTCAAATGTTCTATTTTCATTTATAGGTGCTGTATTTTTTTATGCATATCATTTGGAAAAAAAAATCAGGTTATGTGGGTTCGGGTCAACCTGAAAAAAGCGGGTCAAACAGGTTTAGGTTGACCCGTTAAAAGTTGTTCAAAAAAATTCCAGGTCAAACAGATCAGGTCAGGTTGACCCGATAAGTTTCAGATCAGGTTAGGGTTGATGATCTTGCCCCGAATATAGAAACAGATCAGGTTCAGGTTAGGAGTTACTCAACCCGATTATAGGTGACCTGAACACGAACCTGACCCAACCCGACCTGATTGCTAGGCCTAATTTCTGCTATTTAATTGTCCTTTGCTCCAAATGCATCGTCTTGTACTACAATTCTCTTCTTTAAGCCACCCTTGGAATAATCAACTCTACTGCAGGTACGTTTACATAAGTGCGGGAGTCTAGTGTGTTTTGCTCCTTTGTGCAATGGTTGGTAACATCTGTGAAAACCCTCCTGCTAACTACAAGATCAATCAAAACTTAAAAAAGATTGTATTAGTTCTGCTATGTCAACTAGTGGGATAGTTTATTATATGATAAATGTCCGCATAATGCTACATTATCTATTATGGATAAATTATGTGACTTGCCCTTTGATTTTAGGGATTGGCTCTCCGGTTTTTGCATTTCCATCTGATGTAATTAGTTCCGGATGTTTGATCTGTTTATGGGGATTAGCTTATAGCCTTACCCAACATCCAGGGCCGGCTATGGGCCTGTGCAAACAGACCCATAGCACAGGGCCTCGTGTTTTCTAGGGCCCCGTATTCCTGATCCATTTTTCTAGTTTCTCTAACAATGGTTCCTTTCTCCTTCTCCCGCCAAAGCCAATATCTGTCATTAGTACTCATTAAATTCTTTTCATCTTCTCTGCGGTTTTTCCTTAATAATTCCTACCATTTTACATTTTCCCAAAAACAAAATGGAAACTTTCCAAGTTCTTTCGTGATTCTCTAATTTTTCATTGATTTTCCTTCTTTAACCAAACCTTCCATTTAACCCTCTTATCTTCCTCTGTCAATTGACAAGTGTAATTTAATTTATAACCTTCCTCAAGCCTTGAGATACTATCATACTACCAAAGTATCAATGGCAAAATTAGCCAATTTCTCCTCAATAAATCATCTATTAACACCTAAAATTTTATCCCCTTAAATATTTCTACCCAATTTGAACCTATATATGAAAAATCAAAGATTTCAATTTTAAGATTGTTTTTAGACGAAACAAATCAGATTCATTTGGATTTGGGAAAGAACTTTTGGTTTTGCAAGGTTGCTGCCCTTGTTGAGAATTTGGCAGTAGTTGGGAAAGGAGTATTGTTGGAATTTGATATTTGCCTAAGAAGAACCGAAGAATTTGCGGCCACAATTTACAGGTTCTTAGGTTCAGCTACTTAATTTAGTAAAATGTTAATGTCATCTTTGTAACCAGAAGATTAATAATAGTTTGGTTTTGTATTGAGTTATTATATAAAATTTCAAATTAGTTTGTGGTTTTGGTTTTTGATTTGCAAGAATATAAATATATAATTGTAATATTATAGAAGAATAATTTTATCATCTCAATTGCAAAAAAAAAAAAATCATACTAGGGGGGCCTAATCCTAAAATTAAAACAGGGCCTCCAAAATGTTTAAGACGGCCCTGCCAACATCATATGATGTCTGCCCAGATATTTAATGTCTTATGCCCAAATATTATAAGCATTATCACTACATTATCAAAATTATTAGCTGAAATATCCAAGGAGCTAAAAAAAATGCAATTAGTGAGTTATTTTATCTCACTCGAAAATTCAAACCTAATATTTTCATTATTCTTGAAACAATGAACTCCAAGATTAAACGACATATTATCTTAAAAATACTAGGCTTTGATGACATACTTATTATCGATCCAAATGGCCATTGTGGCGGCATGTGGATACTTTGGAATAATAATGCTTTCTTGATCACTCCTCAACCATGTACCTTTCATCTCGCAAACTTTATTGTGCAGGACAAAAATAGCTTAGCATCTTTTTAGAATGACCTTACCTTGTTTTTTAGCACCTTGCAAATGCCTTGGTGCATTATTGGCGAATTTAACGAACTATTGTATATCACCGAAAAGAAAGGAGGCAACCTAGCTTACACCGATCGCTGTCAAATTTTATCCGACTTCATCTTTGCCTATAATGAACAGGATGTCTTAAAGCCCCCCCCCCCAAACTCTTTTTTCTTGGAGAAAAAGATAAAATCATCATTATATTTATGAAAAACTTGATCGTTGTATAGTAGCCTATTCGTAGGCATCTGTTCATCCTATTGCTTCTTTACAATATGCTACATTTACATGCTCAGATCATGCTCCTACTATTTTGTCAACATCTCAGGTCACATATTATAAGCCCCCTAGATTTCGATTTCAAAATGCTTGGATAAATGACCCGTATACCGTAAAACTAGTCCAAAGAGAATGGAAACAACACCACTCTCGCCGCACTTTTACAATATATGTCGAAAACTTAAGTATGTGAAACAGGATCAAAACTCGATCCAAGAATAAATTTGGGCATATGCAACTAAAGTTGGGCCAAAATCATAGCAAATTGTTAAATGTTCAAAATCAACTATTATTGTTTCCTAATAATCCTCAAATTGAGCAACACTTAGCACGCCTTAGAAGACAACGAGAAAGAC
>CANSZD010000450.1:180000-245391 GCA_947648045.1 Beta corolliflora
CCCACCCCGAATATCTCTTTAATGGCATCCTCCGCCGCAAGGATGTTGTAAACTTAATTTTGATGGATTTGTCATTGGGTCATTCGTTTATGCTGGTGTTGTCATCCATAACTCTGTCGGACACGTGTTAGCAGCCCAAGCGTATCATTTTGGTCACACTTCAGCTCTTGTTGTTGAAGCCTAGGGCTTGCGTAATGGCCTCATTATGGCGCAAACTCTCGATATTCAAAACATCTATGTTGAAGGAGACAATCAGGTGGTGATTCGAATTCTCCAAGGTCTTTATTCCTGTCATGGAATTTACACGCTCTCATCAATGACATCCGATTGATACTCAGTCAGTTGACTATTTGCTCCATAGATCCCATTTTCTGCAAGGCCAACAGTGCAGGAAATTGTCTCCTCTAAAAAAGGTCACTTTATTTCTGCTGCCGTGGTTGACGTCGTCACTTGAACCAATCCTACCTTTGAAAATTTTGTTCTTCTTGATTTGTTAGGTTACTCCCTTGAGAGAAAGGTGTGCTAACTTCTTATAATGTACCAAAAATATTCATGTTAATATTTATCTACCTATTAGGACAATCTTTCAGGACATAACCCAAAAAACTTTAAGACGTGACCTAGATATGATTGTTAAGAATAAAAATATTAACACTAATAATAATATGAACATTAATAATAACAACATTATAATATTAGCATCACTAAATTTCATTTTTGTTCTAGATTTCCTAAGCTGGGCTTTTTTTAGAATGTAATTAATAATAATAACAACTAATAACAATAACAATGAATAATAATAAAAATAATATTAATAATAACACTAACAACAGATTTTAAAAAAAAATAAAAGTTTTGTTACGCAAATGTGCAGAGATGAAATAACAATAATTATTAGGACTTTATTTTAGGATATGACCCAAGTAGCTTCATGACATGTCCAATCTTTTACGACATATCCTACACGCATATGAAAATTTAATCGTTTATTTAGTACTAAAACTACTTAAAAGTTATCAAATACGAATTAAGCGTATCAATATGTTTATGGGGCATTTAGTATCTCTAGTACATTTGCAATTGTTGAGAACAATCGAATGTGCTGATAACCCTGCCAACATGGTCACCACTCCTACCATAAAACACTCTTATTCCAATGTGGCCCATTTCGAAGCCTCTTGGAAGCAAGCAAATTATATCATTTTTTTAGAACTATAACTCTGAAATTATATCATTTTTTTAAAACTGCAATTCTAAAGTTATCAATGATTACTTGGTGAAATCTATTTTTTTAAATTTTATCGTCAATTTTTTACCTTAATCATCATATGAATACAAATCAATTTAATTTTAAATTACTGATCAAGATCATTTTATCCTTATTCAATTGATTTTTGAGGATACATACCATTTTTGTCATTTTTTATTTTTCGATTCTAATCATTACAATATAACAACTAATATAATAATAAATTAATCCATGATAGTAACCACTAATAGTAGTAATAATAATAATAACAATAACAACTACTAATAATAATAACAACTAATAGTAATAACACCAACAACAAATAATAATAATAATAATAATAATAATAATAATAATAATAATAATAATAATAATAATAATAATAATAATAATAATAATAATAACTATAACCACGAATTTTAAAAAATAAAAATTAAAAAATTGCCGTGACCCAAACGTCCAAAGATGGCGTTCAGGCAATGCTCCAAACGCCCAAGAATGATGTTTGAGCCATGGCTCAAATGTCCCACATATCGCGTTTGAGCCAAGGCTCAAACGTCTTTCTTGGATGTTTGAGCCATGGCTCGAACGTTCGTCTATGGCGTTTGGGCCATCACTTGACGCCTTTAGTAGGCATTTTGGGATTTCCGGCGTAAATTAAAAAAAATTACTTACCGGTGATGGTTACATGATTTCCTTTCCTTGTCGTGGTGACATTTTCCACTAATTCCATTTTTCGGCTCTGACGACGACTTTCTTGTTGGTGGTTGGGTGCAAAATAGAGGTGTTTGGAGAGAGAGAGGGAATGTGAGATTTTTTTTAAAACAAATTTTCAATTTTTTTTTCACAATTTAAGTAATTATTTGGTGAGAAAGAATAAGATAAATTATTTTTCAGTTTTTTTGATTTTTTTATATTTTTGGAAATTTATAAAATTATTTTAAGTAATTACCAAAAATTGTTATGATTTTAAGTTTTTAACAAAATAAATGAAAAAGAAAAGGGGTAGATGAGTTAGCAAAATATGTGGTTATAAGGTATTGATTGTGGTTGACTTCTATGGTGATAGTTTTGCTATGATAACTGAAGAATCGGTCACCCATTTAGAAGCCGCAATTACTTTTCCATCCCTATGAAAATATGAAATCTAGTGTCCATATATATAAGTTTTTGTAGGTCGAATAAGTGAATAACGTTATTTATAGTAATAAATTAAAAGACGTTCCTAATCAAGATTTGATCCCATGACTTCAAGTAATGTTTGGTATTATAATTTCAATGTAAGATATTAATAAATAAAAGGCAAAATTTCAAAAGACTACCTTTTATAACCAACGAACTTTTAAAAAAAAAACTACCTTTTATAATTTTTTCTTTCAAAAAACTACCTTATATAACAAATTCATTTCAATATACTATCATTTTACGTTTATATTTAATAATAAACGATAAATGACAATCGTCAGAAAGGTGTTGCCTAGGTGGGGTAGCGAGAAAAGAGGAAAGAAACGAGAGGGAAGAAAGAAAATCAATTTACGCGACTCAATTATTAGTGATTAAACCCCATTAATCGTAAAATGGTAGAGATATCGAAAGAAAATTTGTTATATAAAGATAGTTTTTTGAAAGAAAATTTTTAAAATGTAGTTTTTTGAAAAAAGTTAATTATAAAAGGTAGTTTTATGAAATTTTTCCTAAATAAAAATTACAATTATCCGAGGCATAGCTCAAGCCTAAAAACTACTCATATATGATTATTTGTGTGCCCTCTATTTAGCACACCCCAAAGTATAAACCCTAGCCCCCCGTGAATTTTCTGCGGCGTGCCGAAACTCGTCCCAAAAAATTATCATCGGCAGCAGAACTCTGAGAAAAAATGGCGAAATCATTGAGGTCGAAGAGAGAGAAAAGGCTGAGAGCAATCCGAAGAGAAATTGTTGAACCTTTTTACGAGAAGAAAGATGCTGCCAAGCTCGCCGCACAAGAAGCAGCTATGGCCGCCCCTAAACTCCCTACTCGCACCACCACTACCACTTCCATGGATCTCACCTCCTCTGCACCACCCTCTTTCTCCAATGCCATGGGTATGTTTTTCTGTTGTCGTTTTTTTTTTTTCTTGTTTGGTGTCAACTTTTTAATGCTGAGTTTAGGTTTGTTAATTATTGTCATGTTGAATCTATGAGGTGTTCTGGATGAGAGAATAATCAGTAGTTGTTTGTTTTAAGTCCTATTTTCTTAAAAAAATGTATTAAGGACTTGAGGGCTGAAGGTTATGGTAATTATCTTTAAACCCATGTGATATAGTGTTTAGAATTAAAATTGTGAACCAACAGGTATTAGGAACAAGGATAGATTGTATTCAATGATTAGAGAAATGTCAAATACAATTCCAGACTTTCGAGAGGTCTAGATTCTCTCCACTAGATTACTACCCAATACTTTTTCTGAATGTTTTCCTAATAATTACCTTCCCTCTATTTATTGCAAAATCAGTACTAATTTCTCATTCTTAGTCATGCTTTCTCTCTTTAAATCCAACGCTCCTTCTTGTACCTTTTAGCAGTTTATTCTTTGAGCGTAACCTCTTGTCCCGGTACCATTTTCGCCTGGCTCAGTGCTGTGATTGGCAATTTCCCCTTCATCCTTGGTGGTAATACTTCAGTACCCTTTTGTGCCTCGCGTAGGTCTAGAGAATAGGGAGATCAGGATAGGTGTTATCAAATTGTGAGAACTAAGAGAAATGATAGAAGTATTTCTAAAAAGAGGGCTTCATTAATTTGATGATCAAGGTGACATGCTGTTTATTTCGAGACATATCTGATGATCAGTCATCCGATTTGGTTCGAATTGGTAGGGATCAAATTTGGGCATGGATGTTCTGTTCAATCATATGAATGTTTTCGGTTTGTCAATTCAGTTTGATTTAAATAGGGTTGCCTAATTTTGCACCCAGTGCTCGGGTTACCGAATTGTGGTTATTGCTTGAGTTCAAATTAGGTTATTTTGGGTTATCTGACTTAGCTCATCTTTGCCAAGTCTATTACCTTGGGGGAGATGGATATGATGGGTATAAGAAAAGACTAACAGAAACATTGGTGCCATATTTGATACTCATATGTGATTTGTCTTTGACAACTTTAATGTAATGGTAATCCTTCATAAAGCAAGGATGTCAACATCTATGTAACTTTTATTTTTACTCCTGTTTAAATGTTACATTATGCATGTATGCCTAAAGAGATTTGAAGGCATCTCAGGTCAAAGCTGTGTGGTGTTTGGAATAAGTACAAAAAATGCTGTTCTGCAGGTGCTGTAAAATATAGCTGTTGTTATAGTAAACTAGTTACAAAGTCTTCTTGAAGTTGGGTTTACTTGAGTCACTGGAGGCATCGTCGCACTTACTCATAGTTTAGATTTGAGGTTGGCTTGATTTTGGAAGTCTATCACTCTATCTACATCTTTGTGCTTTCAGAAAATCACCCATTTGTTTGTTTGATGCAAATGCATATGCTGAGAATTTTCACTGATTATAGCATATTGTATTTTTGTTGTTACATGGCCTATATTACATGACATTCATTTCATGTTGGACTTGCTACTCATGCCCGAAGTGTGTTCATCTTGGTTAATAAGAAATCGGCAATATGGGCATCTAATTTTCCAGGCTCTTTGGAGATAAGAGATGCTGCTGTTATAAGTCTTTATGCTTCATTGGAAAGTTTTTGATTTGTTGGATAATGTTTTAAGTTGTTTTTCCACTCTTAAATCTGGGTGTTTCAGATGTTGATATGGCTGACCGCAGTCAAGGAATTGGGCACCTAAAGCCAGTTGGTGGAGTTGGGAAGAAGTTGAAAAAGAAATTGAAGATTGGAAAAGGAAAGAAGCGTGGCAACGGCAAGATCAGAAGGAAACACATTTAAGAAATATCTCAATTTCAATAGATGAAGTTCGGTCTTCAAAACTTACGTTACTTGCTGACCAGATTTGTTCAAATACAGTATCGCTGGTGGAAGACAAAGCTCTTTTCTCTTTTTCATTTGTAGCTAGTTTTATCGATTTGCTTCCTAGTAATTTGTCTTATCTTCTTAAATCTCACTTACAAATTGCCTTTTATTAGGGATGATGGAGTAGAAAAGTGTGTTGATTGTAAAAGTGATTATGTGATTGAAAATTTTGAGGTCTTTAAGATGATTGAAGCTGGTTGAATGGCATTATACATTCAACCAAAGCCCTAGAGTTACATACCTTACCACGAAACCAAACATTGCTTGGTAGCTAGTGGTGAGTGGGATTGGTTATTCGACCAATTTTTTGAATGTTATTGGGACCCAATTAGAAGAGGTAGTAAAAGTAGGAACATATTTGTTTCTGGTCTTTAAGTGAGACTGAAGAATGAGAAATTTGTTTTGGATGTAGTGCGAATGAGTTTTGGGTACTAAGCTTTTGTTATTTTGGGCTGAATTAATGAAAATTCAGCTCACCAGTTTAGTTCAGTTTAAAAAAACTCAGTTCAGTTCTATTTAGTTCAGTTAGTTTTCTCTTACAGTTTTAATTCAGTTCAATTCAGTATAGCTTAGACAAATTAAGTTTAGTTCAGTTCAGACAAATTAAGTTCAGTTCAGTTCAGTCCAAAAAAATAGAGCCTAAGTCAACTTGCTATTTTTTGTCACTTGGCAAATACTTCCTCTGTCACAAGTTAAGTGGAACATAGAAAAAGTGGGGAAAATCATAAAGAGGGAAAATACGAGACTACAATTTAGAAAGGGGATTACAAAGTTAAGCCAAAAAGTCGTACAACTTTAATGAAGTCGGGTTTATTTGAAAAAAGGAGAGAATATGCACAAATATTTCTACTTCATCAAAGTTGGCTGACTTATTCAAATTTTGGCTCAAAAATTCAAATTTTCACTTTATTCAAATATTTTGACACAAAAATCATATTTTCACATTGCTCAATTGTTTTGGCTCCAAAATTTTGGTTGAGGGAACTTACTTTTCCTCGTTACATTTGAATCACTCACACTTGCACACACACTAACATATTTTCTCTCTTTTCAAATTCTCACTTGCACACACATTCACACAGTACTAAAAATAATAATTAGACATATATCACTTGCAGACACATTCACGTATCACTTTCAGTACAAAAGTATGGATGAACAATTTGAGGCCTGTTTTTTAGAATCAGGGGTGTTAGGGAACATTTTGTCGTGGATATGGATGAACTCATCCAACTTGAAGAGAAGGTGGCAGAATCTCCTAATGAGGTCAGTGTGGATGAGTTGCTTCACATGTAAGAATAGATGAACAGGATCACAGAAAGATGAGGAGCTTGAGGTATGGTATTATTCTAAGTCTCATTTAGAACTTGAAAATGAGTATGAAAATGAAGAAAACTACTCAAATGTGAATGCTAAAAAAACCCTTATGTGCCAAATCTAGAGAGAAGTCACAATGTAGTTGATCTTTTTGCTGCTGCATCTACTGATTTCATTTTGCTTAGGGGATTAGTTAAAACCCTCCCATTGAAGTATGCAATAAGTAGGTCAACTTTGTCTAGATAATGGTAAGTTGCCAAGAAACATAAACTGAGTGGACTTGAAGTGAATGTAGCCAACAGGAAGGCTGGTAATAGTGGGAGAAAACCCAAAACATTGGATGATGAAGTACTGAGAGGGGTCCCTTTGAAGCTAAAGACCACAATCAGGTCCTTTGCCATAGCATTAGAGGTCAGTCATTCTACAGTTCATAGGCTATTGAAGAGAGGTATTCTTAGAAGCCACAGAAATAATATCCAACCAAAACTCACACCCAAACACAAAACAGCAAGCCTGCAATTTGTGCTATCTCAAGTAATACCAGGCACAATTAGAGAAAAACCAAGGTTTGAATGTTTATATAACATGGTACACAAAAATGAAAAGTGGTTTTTCAGGAGTAGGATAATACAAATTTTATCTACTGTCAGAGGAAGCAGATCCATACAGGGCAACTTATTTAAAGAGCTTCATGAAAAAGGTCATGTTCATGGGAGGCATTGCTAGCGCCATTTTTGGAGAAAACAAAGAGGTCTTGTTTGATGGCAAGTTATGGATAATCCCCTTCATTGATGAGGTGCCAGCCCAAAAATGGAGTGTAAATAGGCCACCAGGAACAATTGAAATGAAAGCAAAACAGAGCATCACCAAAGAAACCATCAGAGAGATGATTATTAATCAACTAATTCCAGCAATAAGAGAAAAGTGGCCAAGTTTTGGGTGTAAAATCACTTGGATTCACAAGACAATGCCTGACCTCATATACAACCAAATGATGCTTTTCAGCAATAGCAAATATAAGATGGCTTTGACATGAAAATAATATGCCAACAAGCTCAGTTCCCAGATCTAAACCTACTTGAATTGGGGTTTTTAAGGCAATATAAAGTATACAACACCAAGCATTTCCAGAAAGTGTTCAAGAACTAATGCAAAGTGTGAAGGATGCATTTGACATTTATGATCAACGGTTAATCAACTATACATGGCTCCATCTCATGCACATAATGGTTGAAATACTATAGGTGATGGGAGGAAATGACTAGAAAAAATACTCACAAAAGGAAGAAGAAAATGGACAGACTTGGTCAATTACCAACTTGTGTAGAACTTCCTCATGAGTTGGTTAGTGACACTGTCAAGCTCCTAAACCAATACATCATAGTTGGGCCTGATCCTATGTGGGAAGGGATGGTCAATAGGGCCAGAAGATTAAATGTAGGCAGCAAAGATAGGGTCCACAATCAATAATATTGAGAGTACGTAATGTAGGACAATTTTTGTAAAGGGGAAACTTTTTGTAAAGCATAACAGGGTAGCATTAAAGGGTGCATAAACATTTTGTAAAGGGTAAAACACATGGCATGTAAAGGGTGCATAAACTTTTTGTAAAGGCTATAATTTGCAAAGGTCCTGAAGTGGCCATTTTTTTTAGCTGAATGCAGGTATTAAATGCTTTTAACTAAGGATATGGGATCTACTCTGCACCTAACAAAAAAGACCTAGTCGTTTTTTCTCTCAAGCCTCTTCCCCCAGCAAAACCCTAGCGGCACAGTAACCCCACAGGGGCTCGACGACCGCCTACGCCGCTTTGGCACGGTGACCGTCGAGCCCCTCCCCCTTTTTTCGTTGAAGCAGTTTTAGTTCTAGTTCTAGTTCGTGGTGTTTTGAAGCAGTTTTAGTTGAAGGTTCGTCCTCTGGTCGGTGGTGGCGCAACGAGTCTAGCCTCGCCGACGTTTGTCGAGTCTGATCCCCACCCCTGTTCGTCCTCCTTCCTGGTTTGTCGTCCTCTTTCTCTAGGTTTTCTTCACCCCCTCCCCCGCATCCCCCGGGTTCGTCCTTCCCTTGCTTCTTGGCGTCAAGTCTTCCCCTCCCCTTTCCCCTAGTTTAGTTTTAAGTGGTTTCTCGGTTTGGCTTCCCCTCCCCGTTCCCCGATTCTCGAGTTTCGTTGAGTGTTAGGTCCTAGTATCCCCTTCCCCGTTCCCCTGTTCTAGTGTCAAGTTGGTTAGTTTTTAGTTTCCCCTTCCCTATCCCCCCTTTGTTGTAGGTTGCCAAGGAAGCATTTGGTAGGTCCGTGAAGGTTACGTGTCGTTTTTGAAGGTTGGACGGTGTATTCGCAGGCGTGGTTTGTTTAGTTCTTAGCTTGGTTGTGTTAGTATGGTTTTGGTGTTTGTTATCTCAATCTGCTTGATGCTTTTGTTAATTACTGGAGGTAGTGCTCGTCTTCAAGATGATGGATCTGGTTTATGTAGTTGGTTAGGGTTTGCGTGGCAAGAGATTTCATGGTTGAGGTTTGTTTTATCCGATTTTCAAAATCGGATGGTTCTTCGAGATCTAACAATGGTTAGATTTCAGTCTCGCTTGGTAAGGATTTTATCAATTCTTGCCTTGACAAAAGGATATCTGAAGGCGGCTCCCCAATTTGTCAATTGGGTTTATAGCACGTCAACTCATTTGAGCTTCTCATCAAAGGAGAAGCCTGAAATACCCTTCCATATGGGTATTGAGTCACAAAGGAATGTGACTCTTCCAGGAATCCCGATCCTAGAATCCCATGTGACAGAAGGTCACTGGGATTGTTCCTGTTGCGAGTTTCTAATCTCGCGGTTACTTTGTTGCCTCGATTGTGAAATCAGTCATCTCCTCCCACTCCTTTCATCAGGGTTCTGGCGCTCGTCATTCACCAGCAGAAGAGATTCACTATAGTTGCCTACCAACTCAGACCTCCAGATCAAGCAATTTTATCTTAGTTTAAGTTTTTTATGTTATTGTAAATTGTTATGTAAGAGCGAGTAGAGCCCATTTTAGTTTTTTTGTTTTTGTTTGGTTGTATTAGCGTTAGGCTGTACTTCTGTTTTTCATTAATGCACAATTTCCCCGTTGTAAAAAAAAAATGCTTTTAACTTATTAAGGTCTCATTATTTGTTTTCAAACTGGGATACAAATAATAGGATTCATAAAAACACAAATACACATTGCATTCCCCCCCTTAGGAAGTTCCCACTCACCTATATGTACATAAAAAACACACTAAATGAATAGCCTCTACAACACATGGTATATATAAAATGAAGTCAATTCAGTCGGCAGTATAGGTGGAAAACAGAAGAGGGAGTCAAACAAGGTACATTACAAACACAAGAACTACAATTTTTAACATCAACACACCCATCTTACATATCCAATATGGATACGTCTCCTAAATGGGGTGGAATGTACACTGACAAACACTGTCAATCTATTCATCTCACCCCATTTGGGAACGTACTTGTGAAGAAGAAGAAGATAAACTCCACAAACCATAACTTCACAAAGGGGATACAGAAAACACAACTGTTGATGTAAAAAGAAACAAAACATAATTGCATAGACATTACCCTATCAGAAATCCCCAGTCACCCATATAAATTGAATAAACATGCTAATTCAATAGCCTCCTAAACACATGGTATAGTTGAAACATGAGTGGTAATATGGGTGGTAATCAAAACCAAGTTATTTACAAGCACACCTTGTACAAGTATTAAAACACCATTGATGCCTCTTCAGATGTAAACAAAACAATACATATGGGTGGCATATAGAGGTATGGATTACAACATTTACGTACAAGGTGTTAAATAATTTTTCATCATTGAGGGAACCACAAGTCCACATCACACTAAACACTACAAAAAAACCCAAAAAAACATACACACATAACACTGTCAAGCATCCACCCCATTTTTCAAGCATCTCCTTCAACCCAAATTAAATCAGTTAATAATAAAAAATAAAATCAATTTAGTGGGGCAGAAGAGGTTGAAAACAGGAGAGTGATATAAGATGATATACTAAAGTTGGATAAAAACCATTAAAAAGGACATTCCTCCTAACAAAGTCATTGGGATTTTAGAAATCATCAGGTTTAGACAGTAATAGGATCACTTAGCTAAGTATCCAAACTTTATGATGCATCATTAAATTCAGCAAAATTCATGCCAAATTTTGATTTCATTGGATAAAAGATGCAATATAATCATGCCAAATTATTTTCAATATTATTATTTAAGATACTACTTCCAAACACTATACCTAGAAGAATATCCTGAAAGACAATTCAGGCACAATCAAAAGAATTGTGTAAACCATGCCACATCTTATTCATAAACATAACACTTCACTAAAACAGGATACTTTGATAAGTAAAGTCCCCCTATTTGAAACATGACATAACCTTCAAAAGAATTGTGTAGTAACAAAACACAACATATGATATAATTTTTGTTACTAAGCATTAAAAATGCTTAATAGAAGGATAATCAACTATCAAAACATATTGTTACATTCATCATTTGATCCCAACTAATGCCACATTTGAACCCTAATTCAAACCCTAAACCAACCCTTAACATGCCACAAACATACTTATATACCACAAACCCAAAGTTAATCAATATATATGTCATAAATGAAACCCTCCATAACCAATTTGACAAAAGACAATAACATAACAAAAAATCATACCCCCTAAGTCAGTAAGATTGCACAAATTGGACATAACACACACGCATACACAATTGAGGCCATAATTCAGGTTATACATGATGTGTCATATTTATATGTAGCTTTTAGGTGAATTTAGGTTGCATTTCTAGAGCATTTAGATTCATATTTAGGTTCATATTGCATTATTTTAGGCGTGATTTTATTTCGCCTACGCGGTGTGAGCGCGTATTTGACGACCCCATTGTTAAGGTTTTATTGAAAAATATTTTGAAGTCGCCAACAAGTCTTTAAAGGAAGACTCATAAACCTAATTGGATATTGGAAAATCGTAGGGACAACTTAGGAACTTATCTAATGTAGATTTCCCCATCCTGACTCCATAGATGGTCAATGAACCATAGATTGAGTTCGGGGGTGAGGGTACGAATATGGTCATAATGAACCACGTTCGCCCATTGATGGCCTCTACTAAATATCGATTCATGTCAATTTTTATGCAATAGAACAACCAAATAATATTTTCATGCACCCTAAAAATAATTTAGTCTAGGTTGGTTCAGGAAACACCTAAAAGACTATTTTTTAGTGATATGTTATTATGCAATCAAAATTACAAGGTTCCTAATAGGCTGTCCAAATTATCTGATTAATGTTAGAACAGTTCTTTAGGTCATTTTTAGCAATAATAACATGTGGTGATAAAAAGGCAAGCATATAATATATGAAAATAAATAAAAGAAGGAAAGAGGGATTATAATATACAGAAGATCGTTTATTCATTAAAGATCTACATCAGGAAAGAAAGAGTTAGTAACTTCAATATAAAAATAAATTTATTCAAGGACCCTCAGGATTATACCGTGGCTTAGGTATGAGAGATTGACAACTTTCGGGACGAGCAATCGTGAAGCCTGAAAATATGAATGTCTGAAAGTATTTGTTTCTATGTGTTTTTGTGTTGAAAAGTATGAGTTTTGTAGAGAGAATTCGTAAATATATGCGTAGAGTGTCGAAGTGTAAAGTTGTATGAAAATTATATGAGAAAAAACCGTCATTTAATTCGGAAAATCGAAGCCTATGTATAGGAAAACCGAAACTGCGCGTCACGCTCAGGCTGCGCCAGGCGCAAGACCCTACATGACTCACAATCACACGTGTCAGGCGTACATTGGTGCGCTTGACGCGACAAGCCCAATCAGCTGCGTACACGTGGCACACGGTTTGAAAAAAGATAGAAAAAAACACTGCGCGTCACACGGAGGTGTGCGCTAAGCACACGACTCCGTGTGACACATAATGCCACGTGTCAAGCACAAATTAGTGTGCCTGACACAATTGGACAAAGGTGCGTCTGACGCACGATGGTGCGCCAGGCGCACGGTGTTGCGCTAGGCGCACAACCATACTTTTTGACACGCTTTGACAGCTTTTTTATAAAACGCGTTTAAAAGATTTTCTTTTATCTTTTAAGTCCGGAAATCTGATTTTACAGGATAAAATCCGATTTTAATTATAAAAATATCATTGAAAATATTTATTTTATTTATAAAAAATAATTAATTATTATTAAGCAATAAATTGGGCTTTTTCAAAGAGTTGCGCTCAAAATGCAATTAATTATTAGCAATAATTAATTGGGCTTTAAAATTGGACTTTAACACTTTAAAAATAGTTATGGGATGGCTTTTCGGACTGCTCTGCCATTAGGTCGAACCAATTAACACTAGTGGAAAAATGCTCAAATGCTCCGGTTAAAAAGCCCACAAATGCTCCGTATTTGACCCGTAGCAGACGCCATACGAGCATTTGAGCATTATGCAAATGCTCCGGTGGCAACCGGAGCATTTGGTATCTCAAATGCTCCGGTTGTTGAATAAACCGCAGCATTTGACTGCCAAATGCTCCGATTAATAAGGGAAAACCGGAGCATTTAACTACCAAATGCTCCGGTTTTCGCTTAACAACCGGAGCATTTGCCTTTTTTTAAAAAAAAAAATCGGACAAGCTTGTTGAAGCCGTACAACAAGAAGCGCATAACTAGCCAACAAGCAAGAAGAAGTCCCACATCATGCCAACACATACTTCTCAAACCCCAAAAAATTTAAAATACTCTTAAAAGAACGTATACCGAGGATATAAGTCGGAATTTTATTAATAATAAAAAAAATTAATATGCCATAACAAAATCTCGTACGCCTCTAGGACATAATTATAAATTTAAAAAAATGTTTGTAAAAAACAAGCAAGAATTCTAAATCTAAACTAATGAAAGCTATCACCCTTTTGCCCGATGCCTACTAGGTCTTTGTTGCAATCTAGCCAAAGGAAACTCTATCTAGCACAAATACATGGTTTATCTCCCTCCGAAAGTGCCGAAGCTTCCCATGGTGATATATAAGAGCAATATTAGCCGAAAAAGAGGAGAAATTCAGAAATAAGTCCCAAATTTTAGAAGCACACATAGGGGCAAAGTCACACCATAGGAAAAAATAATTAATTCAATGATGCATTTACTTCCCAACTAAGAGCACAAGAAAATATACTTACTTGTAGGTAGACGAGGCATAATCTTTATCCTACTTTGTAAGAGAGCTTCCCGGCTAGAGACATTAGTTAGTAATAAAGATAACCCAAGGAGAAGAAGAAAACATGTTCCATTTCCATACAACATATCTAGTACTTTCGGTTTGGTTTCGCCTATTTGCAAGCTCACTTTGTAAGTAGTTCAAACAAACCCCTTGAGATCATTGCTATGCAAATTAAGGATATGAAAAACGACAAAGGTAAGGTCTATATCAAATTCTTAATTCAGTCATATAGAATAAGAAACGTTGAAACAACAAGTCCTCATTAAAAGTCTACTATGCAGTTCCATTACAATTTTCTTATTACGTCACAAGAGTGAGAAAAGAATTCAGAAATTTTCCTTAGTTTTTCGAAGTAAGCTCTCTCTAAATGGTACAAGATGTGATTATACTAATGAAAGCTTTCTCTCATACATATTGAAAGACAATCTAGCTAGGAAACCTTCTCTTGTCAACTTACGTTGGGAACCACCAAAAGTCGTTCTAGCTTCCACCAAAACCGGCCTCTTTACTATAAAGTTTCAATAAACAACTTGTTAACATTTGGTAATCTCAAACCAAGTAACAAATGGAAAATTTCTAATATGCTTTTATAACATGATCCTGTCATATATAATAGTTGGACTTTTGTCAAGACCATGCATGTAAGTACGTTATAACACTCATTCCCGAACACATATTGGAGATAGATTGTAAAGACTGGCAATCTACTTCATTAATTTCATCAGCCACAACTCCAAGCACCTTTAAGAAATTAATCGAGGTGACCATTGATGAAATTTTAGTGCTTGAAGGCTTGATTCCATTTAATTATTTCCTTACTGAATCTCAAGTAGTTGATATGTTTATAATGTGTAATTTTAATCTTTTCCCTAAAATTTAGCTTGAAGTTCATAAAAGCAACAAATTGAAAAACATTTCAGCTAACAATGAGCTCAAAACCAAGATGGCAAAGAAAGCTATGGAGTTGATAGTACCCTTTTCAGATTAGAACTAGATAAACACAATAGTAAAAAAATGCACCTCCCTCAAAAACTATGCAGGAAAAAACAGTTCAAAAAAAAAAACAGCATATAGAAGAAGCACAAAATGTAAAAGAACACCGGAATCCACATTGACCCATCCATCATTATAGAAGATCTAGTAATTGGTTAATAAAAAAAATTTGTCCTAATTAAATGATAATGTAATCAATTTAGTGAAAAATGAATGCAACGATATTACCTCAAAAACAAGAGAAAGTATTGCATCCTTGAGCTCAATCATCTGCAACCATATCTCCTCATCCTATCTCAACTTTACCATGTTTATAAAACTGCAGCAATTAATACATGCATTAGAAATTTCTACTTTACAAAGACACCAGACGCAAGATAAATCTCCGTATATTAAAATGAAGGACCTTAAAAGATAGAAAGGTAAACAATCATGTACAGAGTCATAGCAAAATCATAGTATCATAGTGACACATAATTAAAGCTTAAGAATGTTTAGAGTATATTAATCCAAAAACCAGATCATTAAATTTGATCACGATGCACCTATGTTTTCTTATTGTATCTCTTAACTTAAATAATATCTCTATATTATGGAATAGCTACACAGCGAATTCTATAGCAATCTATGATGTATTTTACTCACTAGTCTTTTCATTAAAGCTTTAGTGCCCTGGAGTCTGCAATCTATATAAAGAGAAGGATATGTCATTTCAATATAGATACAACACATTTCTTCCAATGGCATTTCTAGTGCCCTCTTTTATGGCCTTCTTTTTTCATCTATTATGGAACAAGTAGTTGATAAAGTATTTCCTCACTAAGCCTACCATAGTACTATGATACCCTAACAAGCATGCCCCACTAAAAATTTAGTAAAGTTGGCTGTTTCACAAGAAAAGAAACAATACATTGTCAATTAGTGTGCACAAAACCCAATTGATTCGTTGTCATCTCTGAAATAGACTTGCTTGTAATGCAAATCAATCAAATGATTATAAGTCCATGAACATAGCAATGCAAATCAATAAATAGACTTGTATCCTTTAAAAATACAACACACTCATAATATCACATGGTATTATAAAGAACATCCTCATCCTTGAAGCAACACCCTATTTAATTAAAATTAATTCTTTAATCAATAACATAACCTGTAGAACCAGGCTCAAATCCAAAAATAAACCAAAATTTCCATAAAAAGAGAATAGAAGATAAATCAAACACCCACCTCAGTCAAAAACTAAGTATCATGAGAGTGAAGATCTAACGCAACGGAGGGCTCGGTCGCTTTCGAAATCCGCCCTGGCCCTGGCCCTTGGGTGATCTTCCTCGAAATCTGAGACGGATTCACCGGCGGCGTAGACAAGTCCGTATAATAATCCCCATTGCCACTTCTATAACCCCTCAATCCTAGCATTAAAGCACTTAATCAACAAAAGTAAAAGAAAAAGTAAGAACTATATCTCAAAATTCAAAACGAAGGAAAAATAAAAAACAAAAGTAGAAATATCGTAGGCATTACATGTTTTCCTCTCTTAATAAAATCCATCGAAAAGTAAGAACTAAATCGACACAAACTATCACCCACACGGTGGGAGAGATGATAAGGTGCATAGATTGATAAAAAGTAGCAATTAGAAAAACAAAGAAATTATTAGAGCGGTTATAAAGCGATTTAATTATTGACGGTAAAACTTAACACATTAATCTAGCATTCTGTTCAAAATGATACATGCAAGTGGATCTCAGATAGCATCCTGCCCATGGAGGATCTCAAATCAAGTAACAAAGCCTTTGTTTCATCAAATCAAATTCAGCAGCATATACTCTATCACTCTAAGTTGAAGGCTTACTTCAAAATTTTAGTTGTCTTGTGAGGAGCAATATGTAATCAAAATTTTCAACTTAAGAAATAAATTGAATAAAAGGATAGCAAACTATGCATTGCTCATTTGCAACCTGAATAAATAACTCACTCTTAAGTTGAAAGTTTACTTCAATCAAATTCACATTCTCATGTCATACATACAACAAAAATTGCATCCACAAATCACAGTCTAGTCTCACAGAGTTTGCACCACTAGAAGCTATTAGCCAAACTAGATCTACAATAAAAACGAAAAAAAAGAAGTCGAAAGATCTGGCCATCTAGAACCAATTTTGAGGAATCAGTAAACAAATTGAGGAAGTGAAGTACACCTATTTTTGCAGTGAATCTTCAACAAGGCATGAAGATTGAATAATTATGTTCCAGTAATGCAAATGAAGACTCCCTAACACTCTCCTCCTTCTCAACGGCGAAAACCCTAATTCCAAACTCTCAGACGATAATTCTTTTTCTGATTGCAGCAAACAATCAAGAAATTCGTGCAGAAAGAGGCAAAATCGAAAAGCCCTAATTTGATTTCTAGGGTTCGAGTTTTCGAACCAAATCAACCAGAAATCAAAAAAAAAAAAATTTGAGCCACTTACTTGTTTTAGTGAAGAATGGGGAAAAATCTGATTGCAGCAACAGAACAAGACCACTAAAAGCAGCAGCAAAAAAAGAAAGATATCAAGACTTCCATAAAACAACATCAGCATCATATTTAAAGCAAAAATGACGAAGTAATTAAAAGGAGAAAAAAATTCAAAACTTCAGCAAATGAAATGAACTAGAGTGAGAAAAAGCGGCGACATAACTGAAAACCCTAACTCGCAAACAAAGAAAACGTTGGGCCGTAGTGGTGGGTGTTATTGGGGTTGTGTTGGTGGCCGTTGGCGTTGGTGTGCGAAGAGAAGGGAAGAGGGAGAGAGAGAAACCCTAATTTATTTTCCTAGGCTGGTTCTTCGTAAGAGGAGAGAGAGAGAGACAAGGTGAGGTTGAGAGAAGAATAGGAGAGATGAGGGTTGGGGCGGTTATGTGCAAAAGCGATTTGACAAAAGAAACTTCACAAATGCTCGGGTTGACTAACCGGAGCATTTGACATCAAATGCTCCGATTGACTAATTAACCCGAGCATTTGGAAATTTTTTTATTTAAATTTGCACAAATGCTCGGGTTGATTAGTCAACCGGAGCATTTGTTAAGTAGCAAAAGCAGTTTTTTCCACTAGTGTAAGACCGCGGTATGTTTCATCATTGGGCCCTTAAATGGGGAGACATGATTATGTGTCTACGGAAGCCCCCACTTTAACTGAGGTTGAGGAAACAATAGTCAAAGTATACGGTGTCGGGACGGAGAATGATTCTAAACGCTTTGCAGTTTAGAATTGATCTATATATGCCGGTCTCTGCAAAACAAAGTTAGTATGGAGGACAATAACTACAAGCGATTTCATTACCTGCAGGGGAAAGATGTTAGCAGATAGGTGCAAACAACTCAGATTAGGCACATAATGATGCAAATAATGTAAAATTAGACTCTCTAAGGATGCATGAGACGCTATGCAAGGATTAAGGTTATGCAAAGCTAAGGAAGATGACACGTCATGCAAGGTCAGAGTTATGCAAGACTAGGATGTATGAAATGCAATGCAAGGTCAGGGTTTTGCAAGGCTAGGAGATCTGGATATGTAGAATGATGGAATGATCAGATATACATAGAATGATTTTCGAAAACTGTTTTTAGTAAATAATTGGGGTCCGTAAACGAGGTCCGCGGATTACAACTTTTCGGAGTTTGATTTGATTTGGAGGAACCACCACATATATAGGACTCCCCCCACTTTGGGTAAGCTTGTATTGAATTAGGCATTTCGAGCCTAGATTGAAATGTTCTTGATCTTGTCTTGAGTATTCAGATTTCTTCACTGGGGATTCTTCTTTGAGGGAGTTGATACAGGCAAAGTCAGATATCGCCAGAGACAATATATGGAATTGTCGGAGAGTCCTTCAGGGACAAGGAGAGATTGGGATTGAAAAATAAAAAGGTTTAAATTTATGACTTAAATAAATGTAGGTGGGAAAGACTTTGACGAGGCTAGGTTCAGACTCGAGTCTATGTCGCTATCTAGAAAGAGTACACTCCTGAATTCTAGAAAGTCAAATCATTAGACCTTGATTAATTTTGTTTATTGAAGCAGTCGGACCTCGAGATGAGGATTCCTACATATCCTTGCGGAATCGAGACCATTTGTAGTTCCGGATCCGATTGATTTTTTTTTAGCACTAAATTTTGCCTAGGCCGCTTTCGGGTTTTCAACCTAGCGGGCTTAGACATACCTTGAAAAAGGAGTTAGGGTTGAATATGAAAGGTTGAAAGGTTTAAGACTTGAGGTTTTGATGAAGTATTAATTGGCTGGGCTAAGGTAATGATCATGGATTTGGATTATTCAATTAAGGTTTGATGGATTGAAGGATTTGAATGAGGGGTAGAACTTGTGTGTAATCCCCCTAGCTTGACTTTTTATTTCTTTGCCTTTGGCTTTTTCTTTTTTGAATTTTTTTTCTTTTTGTCATGTGCGTTTTCTTTTGCTTTTGCTTTTTTTTTCGCACTTTGATATTTTTCATTTTTTTTTTGCCTGGCATTGATGTTTTTATGTAGTAAGGCTTGCACACAAGTTTTTTGTGGTTTAGGGTACTGGAAGGCTTTGAAAGTTATTTGTGGAGCTTTGATTTTGAAAGGATTATTTGGCTAAGGATCATGGAGGATGATGGTTTAAGGGATTTTTTTATTTTGGTTGCATGAGATGGTTTATGGATGATGGCTTATGGAAGGATGGAGGAGAGAGGGAAATAACTCATAATCCAAAGTATGTCCTTTTTCATTTTTCATTTTTTTTATATTCAGATTTGTTCTTTAATTAGTCAAAATCATTAGGGATAATCTGATTTGGGTTTCATCATTGAATTAGAAGGATATATGATGGTGAAAGGCCAATAAAATTAAACAATGATGGAAAGGCTATAATAAATGATGTCCTAAAGTGACATAGACTCGATGGGAAAGGACATAAATGATTTAGGGTAAGGACTATCTGACTCATCCTAGGAAACCATAAATAAAAGACTAATTAAGCCTGTTGAATTGTTGATGCACTGCGCAATAAAGGGTTGCTTTTGATGCTGATTCTCGTTGTAGCAAGTGTTAGAAGTCTATTGTCATCGACCATGTTTTGCAGTGCATTTGTAGGATCCAACACTAGATGTCAGATGTTCATTTTTCTGTTGGAATTCGCAGTAGAAATTTAGGTTTCATCATTTGGATTTTTCTTTCATCTGTAGGGTTCGGAGTAGACCCTATAGAAGTGATCACACCTCTATTGTGAAGGCGGTAGATCCCTATGGAATTGATCGTGCCTCTATTGTGAAGGCGGTCAAAAGTAATCTTCATGACTCTAGATGAAGTCGGGTGGTGATAGTGCGATTGATGAGATTTAGAGTGGGCTCACTTTTTATTCCTCCATTAGGCGTTCCTAATGTTGTAATCTCTCGACCGGTCATGAACACAATCGAGTGGACCTCACTTTAAAGTTTTAAGAAATTATTTTCGAAATAGGAAATGAGAAATGAGAAATAGGAAATGGAAATGGGAAATGAGAAATGGGAAATGGAAATGGGAAATGAGAAATGGAAAAGGGAAATGATTTGGGAAATGGAATTGAGAGATGATTATGGAAATGGAGATGGGAAAGGATTTTGAAATAGAGGATTAGAAATGATTATGGGTTTCAGACTAGTATAGGCTTGACCGTGATGCTGACATGTGCCTAACTATATGCATATGCAGATATGGACTGACTAGACTGGACTGGACTATGTAACCAGACTGGACTAGACTTTGAACTTGCAAGCAGACTAGACTCAAAAGGATTACCTATGTGGATTTAGGGAACGCTAGCTTCGCTAGACTTAGGGGTGATTGGCTTCGCCAGACTCGACGATTTTGGGTTGTTATGGATCTAAGATGGACTAGCTTCGCCAGAATCAAAGGTTTTGGGCTATTATGGACTTAATTGGGATGCTATAGATGTAAGGTAGGAGTAGCTTCGCTAAACTCGGAGGATGCCTTTATGGTTTTAGGGGTGACTAGCTTCGCTAGGTCAAAAGGATGCCATTATGGTCTTAAAAGGTTAGTAGCTTCGCTAAACTCAGAGGGTGTACTTTATGGTCATAGGGATGACTAGCTTCGCTAGGTCAGAGGGTGTCGTAATGGTCTTAAAGGGTGAGTAGCCTCGCTAAACTCAGAGGGTGCCTTTATGGTCTTAGGGATGACTAGCTTCGCTAGGTCATAGGGTGTTGTTATGGTCTTAAAGGGTGAGTAGCTTTGATAAACTCAGAGGGTGCCTTTATGGTCATAGGGATGACTAGTTTCGCTAGGTCAGAGGGTGCCGTTATGGTCTTAAAGGGTGAGTAGCCTCGCTAAACTCAAGGGGTACCTTTATGGTCTTGGGGATGACTAACTTCGCTAAGGGTGCCATTATGGTCTTAAAGGGTGAGTAGCTTCGCTAAACTCAGGATTTGCCTTTATGGACTTTAAGAAGTGCTAGCTTTGCTAAGCTTAGAGGTTTTGAGTTTTAAAATTTGGACTTCATCCTACATGGGTTTGGAATTGGATTTGATCAGACTTAGGGTATAAGTTAGGCCTTATATGGACCTGATTTTGGACTTAAACCTATGTTAGTTTGAAGTTAGACTTGGAGATGCACATGGGCTTGACATTAAAACTAGACTAGGTTTGGACTTAGATTGAAATGTACTGGGATTAGATTTTAACTGGGCTTTGACATAGACTATGGTTCACATAATGATGCAAATGAGCCTAGATTTTGACATAAACTAGACTTATATAGGCCTAAGATGGACTGTAATTCTAGTGAATGCATAGACTCAAATTTAGATGTGCCTAGGATGAATGCAAAATGGATTCTAATGCATATGGGCCTAGAATGAATGCAAGTGAATTGGGTTGATTGGATTGCATTGCATTGAATGAAGGTGTTTGGACTGGGCTTAAAATTTTTGAAATTCATTTTTGAATGGAACCCCTTGTTTTTATCTTTTGTTAGGAAAAGATGATAGATTAATTTTGAAAATATTTTTGAAAATGTCTTGTATGATGATGATTAGTAAATGCTTTTTGAAAAAGGTAGAATAGACATGGATGTAGGATTGATTTTGAAGGATGTAAGTTTTTGAAATTGATTGAATATGGTAAGGTAGGATTAATGGGGAAGATTAATTGGGTAGCAGGGAGAAGGTAGACATGCATGACAACTCTAAATCTACCATGACCACTTTTCTAGATGCACTTTTTTTTAAGACAGACTCGACCTTGCATGAAAAGACTGAATTTTTTTTTTGAATTAGGTGAGACCCCTAGAATTCCATGTTTTAACGCAAATGTAGACGAATTGAACATAGGATCCACCACCACGACGACTAAATCGACGAAAAGCATGCGATGCACAGACTGCGTGCCACACAGCATTGCTGCGCCCGACACATAGCCGTGCGTCTAGCACGGGAGTGGTGCACCAGGCGCAACTTAATGCGCTTGACGCACTACTCCCCGACACGTTTTTCGGTACGATGCAACTTAATGCGCCAGGCCAATTGACGATCTTATATTTGTTATTTAGACGCGATTTTTTGGTACGACGCATAATAGTGACAATTCGACAAGTTAATAACAGGCAAAATTGCAATCACAAGCAAATGTCATAAAATATGGATGCGAAAGTTCCAACCTAAATCTAGCTCTTTGTTTGAAATTATGGCCAGGTTTAGGTTAAGGCTGAAAAGGGTTCATGACTAATAGATTGATCCCACTTTTCGTACCTCTGCTTAAAGAGGTGGCCACGTGTAAGACGCACTCCAGTTCTCAAGTCAGGAACAAGAGAACGATGCCATGGTTGTGTAGGTTTGCTTATGAGTAAGATCCAACACTATCGCTCAGGAAGCTTTTTGGAAGGACAAAGCGCAAACCCCCCTGGGGGTGGCCTCACGCATAGAACATGCGCTAATGAGGCAAGGTAGATTGTCCTTATGGTGCTTAAACAATAGACATGCATATGCAAAACTGTAATGTCATTCTAAAGTATAAAAAGAGTATGAATCGTATTTTTCGAGTTTCACCCACTCATTTAAAATTTTTTTTTTTTAAAATAATCCCCAGTGAAGTCGCCAAATTGTAGGCATGATTTTATTTCACCTACGTAGTGTGAGCGCGTATTTGACTACCTCATTGTTAAGATTTAATTGAAACATGTTTTGAAATCGCCAACAAGTTTTTAAAGGAAGACTCATAAACCTAATTGGATATGGGAAATCGTTGGGACAATTTATGGACTTATCCAATGTAAGTTTCCCCGTCCTGACTACATAAATGGTCAATGAACCATAGATTGAGTTCGGGGGTGAGGGTACGAATATGGTCATAATGAACCACATTCGCCCATTGATGGCCTCTACTAAATATCGATTCATGTCAATTTTTATGCAATAGAACAACCAAATAATATTTTCATGCACCCTAAAAATAATTTAGTCTAGGTTGGTTCAGGAAACACATAAAAGACTATTTTTAGTGATATGTTATTATGCAATCAAAATTACAAGGTTCCTAATAGGTTGTCCAAATTATCTGATTAATGTTAGAACAGTTCTTTAGGTCTTTTTTTAGCAATAATAACATGTGGTGATAAAAAGGCAAGCAGGACAATCAGGCAAGCATATAATATATGAAAATAAATAAAAGAAGAAAAGAGGGATTAAAATATACAGAAGAACGTTTATTTTTTAAAGATCTACATCAGGAAAGAAAGAGTTAGTTTACTTCAACATAAAAATAAATTCATGTAAGGACCCTCAAGATTATACCGTGGCTTAGGTATGAGAGATTGACAACCTTCGGGACGAACAATCGTGAAGCCTGAAAATATGAATGTCTGAAAGTATTTGTTTGTATGTGTTTTTGTGTTGAAAAGTATGAAAGTATAAGTTTTGTAGAGAGAATTCGTAAATATATGCATAGAGTGTCGAAGTGTAAAGTTGTATGAAAATTATATGAGAAAAAACAGTCCATTAATTCGGAAAATCGAAGCATATTTATAGGACAACTGAAACAGCGCGTCACGCGCAGGCTGCACCAGGCGCAAGACCCTACATAACTCACAATCACACGTGTCAAGCGCACAATGTGCGTCTGACGCGACACGCCCAATCAGCTGCGTACACGTGGAAGACGCTTTGAAAAAAGATAGAAAAGAACACGACACGTCACGTGGAAGAGTGCGCTAAGCGCACGACTCTGTGTGACAAATAATACCACGTGTCAGGCACAAATTGGTGTGCCTAACACAGTTGGACAATGGTGCGCCAGGCGCACGATGGTGCGCCAGGCGCACGAGGTGCGTTTAGGCGCACAACCTTGCTTTTTGACACGCTTTGACAGCTTTTTTATAAAACGCGTTTAAACGATTTTCTTTTATCTTTTAACTCCAGAAATCTGATTTTACGGGATAAAATCCGATTTTAATTATAAAAGTATCTTTGAAAATATTTATTTTATTTACATAAAATAATTACTACCTCTGGTTTCTATTATTTGCAACGATTAGACATCTTCTCTCTCTACTTTATGTCAAATCGTTGCAAATAATAAAAACCGGAGGTAGTATTTATTATTAAACAATTAATTTTGTTTTTTAAAAGAGTTGGGCTCAAAATGCAATTAATTATTAGGAATAATTAGTTGGGCTTTAAAATAGGACTTTAACACTATAAAAATAGTTTTAGGATGGCTTTTCGGAGTGCTCCGACCTTGGGTCGGACCAATTAAGACATCGGTATGATTCATCATTGGGCCCTTAAACGGGGAGACACGATTATGTGTCTATAATTATATTATTAAGTTATGCTATTATGCTCCAATTTGGTATGTTTTCGTATTTTGGATGAATTTCAGGTATTGAGAATGTATTTGGAGTATAATTAGATTGCTTGAGCATGGGGAGCACTTGGAAGAGTTGCATTGCATAAGGTTCGTGTACAGTATAATTCTAGTAAACAAAGCGGAGAATCGTTTGAAGAAACATGAAAAAGGAGTCATGTCTACTCTTCTGACTATAACTTTTGATGTGTTTATGAGAATTGAATAATTCTAGTAGATTTGAGAACTAAACTTTAAAAGGTTTCCATGAATAGGTGGCACGCTCCGATGAGAAATCTAGTGCAGGAGTTATGGCTTTCAGAAGTTCGGATTGTTTCTCCTGGAATCTGTTATCGTACGCGGATCACTAAATTCGCCAAATTAATGATTTATTCGACTTTCCTGATTTTGTAACTACTTTCCTACTCTTATTAGGATACTTAGTCTTATATATATATATATATATATATATATATATATATATATATATATATAAGGTTTCACACTCTAACTCTATCTCTCTTTTTTGTTTGAGTTTTGACTTTTTAGTTTTATTCATCTTCATTATTCTCTCTAGCTATCATAGTTTTTCTTGTTCTTTATTAATTCATTAACTCCATTAGTTTAATTGATTGAGATATCTTTATTTCTTTCTCTTTCTTTTATCTATTTTATTTAATTATGTTTTCCTTTATATATCTAGTTCTTAATCTTTATTTGATGATAGAGTGGTCTTCTTTCTTGGGTTTAAGGGGATTCATGAATGTATGAAATGGGTTAATTTGTGATGTTTCAATAATTACTTGATTTTACCATTTCCAATTGTTTGTATTCATTGCTTGTCAATTTGGTTTGGCCAGAATTGATTGATTAAGTTAGGCACGCAATGCTAGATTACGCGCCGAGAGGTATTAATATGATGTTTGGGCTTACAACAATAGGTAGAACTATTTCTAATAAATTATTACGAGAGTATGTTAGATTGGTGTTCCAAAGGAGACTTTGATTCGAGAGAACTTGTTTGACCTAGATAGTTTTGTTCAGTTAATTGTTGTCTGATTTATATCTTCATCCCTAACATGCATTCATGGCGAATCATTGCTCTAGTTCTTTTATTTTAGTTTTCCTTATTTATTAGTTTTAAACCTTCCATCCCATAATTGTGACCTTGTTTAGTTTCTCCATAATTTAAAAGGTAGATTAAAACAACCATCTCTCTGCGGATTCGACCCTGCTTACCCTACTACATTGTTAGGAGGTTTGTTAAGATTTTTTTTTGACAGGTGTATTGTACGTCAACCTATCAAATTTTGGCGCCGTTGTCGGAGAGACGGTTTGTTTTATTTAGCTTTTATTGTTGGTCAGACTAATGTATGTGTAATTTTTTTCTTTCCTCTTTTGCGACTAATTTTCTTTTCTCTTATCATAGAGTTATATTGTTATCATAACGGGAAAAATTCTATTAATATGCAACATAGTTATAATTCTTGGGATTCTCACGCTTCTAGTTTTGATACATCATATCAAACTTTTCCCCATATTTGCATGAGTTCCTATGTGAATTTCCTTATATCCCCCCTACCTGCATGTTAGTAAATCCAAAGCAATTTTTTCTTTTCCTCTATATGGGAATGAATTGTTTTGGAGATACTATCACAGACTTGGCGATTTTATTGGTCCTAATTATGGAATTAAATAATGGGATATGTGCCTAGTGATCTATGAGGGTTTGAATGATGAAACGAGAGAGGTTTTAGATTCCATGAGTAATGGTAAATTTATGAATAAGACACTAGAAGATGGTTGGAATTTGATTGAGCAGTTAGTTAGAGAAACCTATGAGTGGGGCATGACAAAATTTATTAACCCACCCCCAGTAGGTTCCTCTATTTATGATTCACATACCTCCCCTTTGATTATTGTTCATTTTGTTACTCTTATGATTACGATGTTTCTTGTTGTCCATATAATGAGTCGTATATGCATGTCAATAACTCTTTCCCTAAATCTAATTTGATTAATTCTTCATCTGAATCATATGATATTTTAAGGAATCTTTTTATGATTTTATGAATGAATTCAGTGAGGTTTAGGAGCATCATAAGTTGAAAATAGCATCTATTGTTGATATTCAAAGATCAATAGTATCCAGACGGAAATCTATTAGACAACCTATTAAGCAACATTTGTATTATGATGATGTGTTGATTCTCAATAGTTGATTAGAAGAGGGTTATATATTGACTCTTGAATCTTGATGATCATTTAAATAAGGAAAAGATGGATATAATGGATGTTTTTGAGGAGGAAGAATCATTAGTTGTAGAATCAATTGTTCAAAACCCAATTCTTATGGAGCTATTTGATGAAAATCCTTTTGTTGTCAAGCTTATTTATGAGGGTGAGGTTTTAGGTAATTCTAATCGGTGGATGGATGAGGTGGATGCCTTAGAAGCAGCACTTGAAGGTGAAGAGTTTGCCTATACTGAAAACCTACCAATTGTTGTTGAGCCTACCCAGCATCACCCTTATATCCCCTTTTTACGGAAGCTTAATCTTGTACCTTCATCCCCTGTGTTATATCCTACTTATTTTCTCAATGATCTATCGTTGCATGCTAATCTTGATCAAGTAAACATTCATGTTGATTATGTGAGACCTAAGGTATTGCAATATAGTTGTACAAATATTTCTTTTTCTTCTTATTACTTTTTCTTTGATTCTTTTTCTTTTGATACATCTAATCCTCTATTTGTGAAAATTAATGTGCATGTAGTCTAGCCACATCGAGTATTCAACGACTTATTTGCAGGGGAATTTAATTTGATAAGTTACTAACGGTATTGGATTCTTCTGATCGAAAAGGCGTTTACAGTCATGCAGAGGCAACCCAACTCTTTATTTCTCATATTCTCTTTTATAATTTTTGAATTCAATTAAATTATTTCTCTTACCTTTTATTTGTTTCTTTATATGCACTAATGAAGCTATTTTGCTAGTGGTGTTTCTTTATAAAAAAAGGAAATGAAATCATTGAAACCCGCAGCCAAGGCAACCTGCACCCGTAGCTCTACGATGCTCGTTGTTGAGTGCTGCTGCCAGGCCGCAGCTCTCCCCCGCGGCTGCGGGATTCTTCGATCATCTTATTTCTTAAAAAGTAACAGAAGAGCAGACCTAACACCTCCCCCTAATCCTCTCTCTCCTACCCCACACCTTGTCTTCGTTTGCTCACCATGCTGGCCAACCCAGTGACGGCATCCACCCACCCGTTACCCGCACCGCACCGGCATACCAATCAACCCAGCAGCCGCCTTCAACCTCCTGGCCCGCGCAACACTCTTCTCCACCCCTGCTTTCTTCACCCTCACAACGCCACTGTCTCCCCACCACCGACTAATGTCGCTAGCACACCACCACCATAAACTTGTCGGCACCTCCTCCTGCCCCATCTACACCTACCGACTCCCAACCACGTACCATCTCCGAAACTGATTCATTCTTCCCACCCAACCACTCGCCTCCTGCTTCACACTCTTGCTCTCCTTTCGCTAACCAAAACCGCCACCTCTATTCAGTCATTTCGACACCTCTTACCTACCAGGATCCCCTCTATCCTTTCTACGCATCCTCACTGTCCCAGTGAACCACACCCATGCCTTTCCATCTGCTTTTCTCGTTCTTCTCTAATTCTTTCGTCACTGTTTTTTTTTCCTAATGAACACCTAATTCTATTTTTCCCCTTTCTTTAATTAAAGTTGTTATAGGATTTCTTCACTTACGATACCAGTTTGTCCAAATTTCTCTTCAAGAAGCATTGCAGCGTAATATTTGAGGATTTTCCGACTCTTTCACCCATTCAATGGAAAAGTAAACCTTTTTATTATATATTATTCATGCTCTTGATACTACTTTTGTTTTTTGCTTGGATTTTTGTTTGTGTCACTATTACTTGTTGATTTCTTGTGACTGGATTCATCATATTCTTTCATTGGTGGGATTTGTGTGCTGCTTTACTGGTGAATTTAGGTGATTGTGGAAGTCTTCAGTGATCGAAGGTTCGTCTGCGTCCTTTTTATGATCTTGTTTTTTTGCAGTGGGGACAGTGCAGTTTCTAGCTTAGGGAAGGGATATTCTATCCTTTATTGCTTTCTAGAGTAGAATTTAATTGCTTTCATAGGATATTGCTTTCTAGTGTAAATTTTAATTGCTTTCATAGGATGTTGCACGAGTTGTACCTCTCACTAGGAGTGGGATTTTACGTGTAATAAAAAATAGTGTACTGCTTTCTTAGTTGTATTAGCATATTTCATCTCATATTAGATTTCATTTCATTTTAGTTTGCATCTATGGGACTATTGCTAACACTTTTTGAGAACTTCGTTGACATTTCACTACAGTCTTAAGCATAATTCGTCTTGTTTCTGATTCTTCATAGCATGATTGTATTGCGATTGATTGCTTGTGGTAAGATGTTGATCTCTCTTCGACTCTATTTAACTTTATTGTGTAGATATTTTAACCTAAGTGAGCTTCTATGCCTGAAAATTGATGTATTTGTGTCAATTCTATGTTTTCTTGTGTGATTAGTTCCTCGTTGTTGCATTGATCTTGACTTTGACTTGGTACTCTTTGATTTTATATGATTAAGGCATTTTATTCCATGATCTTAGCTCTAGAATTATTCTTGTTTTCATATTACCCTTTCTCTAACCCCATTGAACCATTATAACTATGTTTGATTGATACCTACATTACAAGCCCTTGGCCTCATTTGATTGTCGTCCCAAGCTTACTTTGGAGGAGAAGTATTTGTTTTGGTTCGGTTTGTATTGAATTGAAGTGTTCTATTTGTGGTTTAGATGGAAGGAAAAATATGTTTAGTGAGCTTGGAAGTTGAATTAAAAGTTCGAAAAAACAAGAAATGGAAGAAAAAAAAAGTGAAATGCGAAATGAAAAGAAAAACAGCGAAAAAAGAGTTATCAATAAAGTGAAAGAAGAAGGGTTATTCTTGAATTTCTTAAGTGAAAGCATTATTGGTTATATATTTTGAGATTATTAGTTATTGCATGGAGTTGCTATGACCTTTATTAGCTTTGTCATGTTTTCAGTTATATGATGCTCCCCACTTCTTGCTTTTGCCACCACAATTCCCAAATTATTTTCCCACCTTTAACCTAAGCCCCATTATTACAAACCTTAAAAGTCCTCTTGATCATTGTATATATATTGTGTTGTTGAGTAAAAAGTGAGTCAAAAGTCAAAATTAAAGAATATATGCTTCATCTGAGTTGACTTGATTTAGGTTGAGTGTCATTATTTAACCCTTAAACACATGAGATATTTGAGTGCACATGACTATAGTGAGATTTGTTAGATTTGGTTAAATCCAGCTTGGGGGAGATGGTTTATGGTATGATTGGAGAGTTGATTGCGGTACATGATATGCTATGCGGCTTTGTTCGAGATTATTTCGATGCTTATGTTTGTGTAGTGATTAGATCTCTCATGGTTTCGGTTGAGTGTTTGGCCCTATTGGTTCCATATTGTAGGTTGTCTTACTTTTCCCATGTCTATATCATATTGCTCGAGGACAAGCAATGGTTTAGCTTGGGGGAGTTTGATGTATCATATTTATATATAGTTTTTAGCTGCATTTAGGTTGCATTCTAGAGAATTTAGATTCATATTTAGGTTCATATCACATTATATTCTTAAGTTATGCTATTATGCTCTTATTCAGTATGTTTTCGTGTTTTTGATAAAATTTCAGGTATTGAGAACTTATTTGGAGTATAATTAGATAAGTTTGAGCATCAAGAGCACTTGGAAGAAGGTGCATTGCATAAGGACCGTTTGGAGTATAATTAGTACGAGTTTGAGTGAAAATCGTTAGAAGAAATATGAAAAAGGAGTCATGTCTATTCTTCTGACTATATCTCTTTACGTGCTTCTGAGAATTGAATAATTCCAGTGGATTTGGAAACTAGACTTAAAGCGCTTACGAACGGTAGGTGCCACGCCCCGAGGAGACTTCTAGTCAAGGAGTTATGCTTTCCGGAAGTTCGGATTGTTTCTGTTGGGATCTGTTATCGTGTGCGTGGATCACTAAATTCGCCCAATTAATAATTCATTCGACTTTCCTTATTTTGTAACTACTTTCCTACTCTTATTAGGATACTTAGTCTAATATGTTAGGGAAACTACTAATATCAAGGGTCACAAGATGAACACAATCTTCTAGGCGTGATGCACTTTCCCAAAAGTAATATGCCAACCCATTCGTATAACACGAGTTCACGGAACTCACCTTCGAGATACAAAGAAGATTAATAGTGGTCACGCTAACTATGAACACTATCAAAAGGAAATGAAATTGTGAGATTTGTAAATGATGAAGAATTTCAGAATTAGATCTTAAGAGTTTGTGTGCAAAATGAGAGAGATAGTTTCTCAACATCCCTTCATTATATGAGAGATCTTGTATTTATATTATGCTATACTATTTCAGAAAAACCGAAAAAAACCAACACAGCAACACACCGAATAACCGGAAAACAATTCGCGAAACAACACGAATCAGGAAGTCATCGTGAGGTACGACGAGCGTCGTAAGTCGCGAGCTGGGCAGCCCATCAGGTCGCGAGGTGCGACCCTGTTCGCGGGGTGCGACCACTTCATGCCTCTCGAACACATTATATTTAGAGTATACAAATGATTTATTGCACAAACATCATCATAACAAACAACCTCATGCAAATGAAAGTGTACAAAGACTTGAACTTCCAGTTAGTATAATACACATTCCAAGAATTCGTATCCAAATGGTGTCGATAAACGATTGAACCATTAGCAACACGTAATGAAAACTTGAAGATATTACACACACAAGATTAACCACTCATTTCCAATATATACTTGACACTAAAAAGCCATGTGTCCATATCAATTCATAAGTGCATCAAAGCTATGCCCCACTAGCTCCTTGAAGCGGCCAAACTTCGCAGTTACATAGGTAGATCTCTAAGAAAAACATGATCCTGTGATAAAGCATAATGTCAAGAGACATATTAAGATAATCAACCTCTTAAACCATCACAGATTTAAAAGAACTTTACCTTGGATGTTCATATAAGTTCTTTCAATCATCAAATAAGGAAATTGATCTTATTGAACTCTCAAGACCCAATGTCTTATTGGGCGATAAATTAAGATTCATCTACTCGTGATTACCAACGGGGACCAATCCTAAACCGATTGCCATCCTTTTAACCGTATCTATAGCTAATGCCTTTGTGAAACAATCCGCTAGATTATACGTAGTTCTCAAATAGTCAACCGTGATAGCACTATCTATGATAAGTCCTTGGACATAACTATGTCTCACACCAATGTGCCTTGACTTACCATTATACACTTGACTATAAGCTCTTGCCAATGCTGCATCACTATCACAATGTATAGCAATAAGTGATATTGGTTTTGGCAACAAAGGTATCTCAAACATGAGATTTCTTAACCACTCGGCTTCTTTGCTTGCCGATGATAGAGTGATAAATTCCGATGTCATTGAGGAATCCACAATGCAAGTTTGTTTCTTGGAAGCCCAAGATATAGCACCTCACCCAAGGAGGAATACCCATCCAGTTGTGAAGGAATAATCTTCTCTATTCTAGATAAAACTTGCATCCGTATACCCTTCCAATACCGAAGGATATCCACTATAAGACAAACCATAATCCATGGTTTTCCTCAAATACTTTAATACTCGACGAATAGCTTGCCAATGTTCCATACTAGAATTACTAGTATATCTACTTAATTTACCCACCGCAAATGCGATATCTGGCCTAGTACTCGTCATAGCATACATCAAACAACCTATGACCCTTGCATACTCAAGTTGAGACACGTCATTACCATCATTTGGTAATAATTTTTCAATTGGGTCCATAGGAGTTGAAACAAGAGAGCAATCACTAGCATTAAACTTCTTGAGCACTTTCTCGATGTAATGAGATTGTGACAAGATTAATTTTCCATTCTCTCTTATTTCTTATACTTAAGATGACAACCACCTCCCCCAAATCTTTCATGGAGAATTTTGAAGATAGAAAGGATTTTGTCCACTCAACTTGTGACAAACCCATTCCAAAAATCAACATGTCATCTACATATACACAAATCATGACACCATTACCATTGTTATCAAATTTGCTATATACACACTTGTCTGAATTATTCAAATTGAAACCATTAGATAATACAACCCCATAAAATTATTGATGCCATTGCTTTGGTGCTTGTTTTAGCCCACAAAGATCGAATCAACTTGCATACTTTATGCTCTTGACCTTTCACGACAAAGCCTTCCGGCTGTCGCATGTAAACCTCTTCTTCTAGTTTTCCATTCAAGAAAGACGTCTTGACATCCGTTTGATGGATCACAAGATTATGAATAGCCGCAAGAGCTATTAATAACATTATGGTAGAGATTCTAGCAACTGGTGTATATGTATCGAAATAATCAATACCCGATTTTTGTGAAAAACCTTGAGCCATTAGAAGAGCTTTGAACTTATCAATAGTCCCATCCACTTTCATGTTCTTTTTGAAAATCCATTTACATCCAATTGGTTTACACTTAGGAGATAAATCAGCTAGAACCCAAGTGTTATTTGCCATGATGGAATCCATCTCATCATCCATTACCTCTTTCCAAAAAGTGTCATCTCGAGACCTCATAGCCTCATTGAACGTTAAAGGATCATCTTCCACATTAAATATATATGGAAACTTTATCATTATAGAACTCCTTTATCCTTCAACTAAATATACATGAAAATCCGAGCCGAAAAATTTCTCTTTTCTCGCCCTTTTACTTCTCCTAGGTTGTGATGATGTTGATGCAACATTCTAATCAAGAGTTTATTCATCAACTTCTTGATCAATGTTTGTTTGATCAATTTCTTGAACATTGGTATTATAAGTAATATCCTTTGCTCTAGGAATTGATGAATATCTATTTTCATCAAATATTGCATCTCTTGAATCCACAATAGTGTAAATTGACCAAACGTCATTTTGTTTTATTACGTAGAACCTATAGGATTTGCTATGAAGAACATACCCTATAAAGATGCACTCAACTCCCCTTTCACCTAACTTTTTCCGTTTGGGTTTCGGCACTTTTACAATTGCCCTACATCCCCAAACTTTGAGATAACTCCAATCCGCCTCAAACACCATTTTAAATCCTAATCGATCAAAGGTAGCACCGGAGACTAAATTTCTCCTATGTTCTGGAGCATACAATACATCTCTTAAGATAAAAGGCTTACCGGAACTAAAAACTAATTCTACTTATCCTATGCCTAGAACCTTCGCCGTAGAATCATTTCCCATGTAAAGAACTTCTCCATTGTCAACCTCCTTAAAGGTCTTGAATAGAGAGTGCTCCTTGCATACATGTCTTGATGCTCCCGAATCAATCCACCATGAACAATCATCCTGTACACAAAAGATTTCATAAATCACACACAAATTTTAGATTTGAATTAAGTGAAACTTGTGTACACATACCTTGTTTGGCATGTGCTTGGCTAGACTCGCCATTCCCACCATTCTTTTTGTTAATTTTCTTCTTCCAAATGGTGCAATCCTTCTTGAAGTAACCGAGCTTACCACATTCCCAACAACCTCGTTGAGCACCTCCACCATACTTAGGCTTCTTCCCATTGTTGCCTTTGGTGAAATTTTAGCCCTCTTCTTAGGATTAGAAGACTCCTTTTACTTACCATCCTCCACCATGTTAACAGTGGAAGAATTAGGATTAACATCCTTTTGTCCATCTTGGACCCGAATGCCATCTTCAATCCGAAGATGAGCACCCAATTGTTCAACATTCATATCATCCTTCTTATGCTTTAATGAATTTCTCAATCCTTCTAACTTGGTGGTAATTTGTCAATTATAGAAGAAACAACAAAAGTCTCATCCATAACAATGTTGTGTTGTTTAAAACTCCCTAAAATTCCTCGAATTTCATGGAATTGCTCCATCAAAGGCCTAGAATCTACCATTTTAAAGTTATTGAAATTACTAACAAGGAATTTCTTACTAGATGCATCTTCGGCCATATATTTACTCTCTAATTCATCCCAAAGAATCTTAGTAGATTGTACAAATTGATAAATATCAAACAAAGCATCAGACATACCGTTAAGGATGTGACCACGAAATATGTCATCATCGTTCTCCCATTTGTTTATCTTCCTAGTTGCTTCAACGGTTTCATTTTCCACTTCCTTGGGTTTGGGAATACTTAAAACATACGCCACACTCAATGAACTAAGGAGGAAATGCATCTTCTTTTTCCATAGTCGAAAACCAACACCTTCAAACTTGTCAAGTTTGTGAAAATTCACAGACATTTCACGGATTGTAGCCATCTTGCAAATATTACTTTTGGATTGTTAGGGAAACAAAGAATATCAAGGGTCACAAGATGAACACAATCTTCTAGGTGTGATGCACTTTCCCTAAAGTAGTATTTCGACCCTATTCGTATAACATGGGTTCACGAAATTCACCTTCGAGATACAAAGAAGATCAATAGTTGTCACGGTAACTGATGAGTTTGTGAGATTTGTAAATGATGGAGAATTTCAGAATTAGATCTTGAGTTTGTGTGCAAAATGAGAGAGATAGTTTCTCAACATTCCTTCATCGTATGAGAGATCTCATATTCATATTATGATATACTGTTTCATAAAAACCGAACAAACCAACACAATGCTTCGAATAACAGTAAAACAATTCGCGAAACAACACGAATCAGGAAGTCGTCGTGACGTGCGACGAGCATCGCGAGTCGCGAGCTGGGCAGCCCATCAGGTCGCGAGGTGCGACCCTCGTCGCGGGATGCGACCACTTCCTGCCTCTCGAACACATGCAGGCTTGCTGCTGGCTTGTGCTGCGTATCATGGCTCGCGAGGTGCGAGGCCCTGCTGCCCTCCATCTCTTTGTTCGAAGTTCACCAAAATCTTGACGAAATGAAAGAACAAACCACGAGTCACATATATCATATTATTGCATACATTGTTTGAGTTACGACACCATAACCATGTGACTCAAACAACATATCATGAAACAAACATTACATTATACTCTAAATCTCCAACATAATATATACTTGCAAATTATACACACAATGCATGCCTGATTTTTTCTATTTTTTCAAACATAAATTTTAGATTTTTGGGCATGAACAGGGTTAAAAATTTGAATGTTAGACATTTTTTTGGGATAAATTTCGTAGGTTAAGCCTCTATCACTTAACCCTTCTTTTATTAATTTTTTTTACTCATTCTTTCTTTTATGTTTTAAAAATTAAACTTGATGAACGATAAAATAATGTTAAGTGAATTTATTTAGGATTTCTTATATTGTATTGACATAGTCTTTTGTGTTAAATAAATCACTTCACTTTGTTATTGAATGAATTTTCCATTTTGATGTAATACTTGATTGTGTTTGTGAATTGATTAATAAGATATTTGATTGATGTAATATTCCTTTTTACTTTTTTTAAGCATAAATTTACTAAATATTATAGTCAATGTTTCTTTTTTTGTGGCTCAATTATAACTTGATTGCCTTCAACATTTTAGTTAATTTTTCAATGCTATATTCGAGTTTATCTTTGTTTTTCCCCCTTTTCTGGTAGTAGTTGATTTACTAATGGGCAATTATGTAAATTTATAGGGGGACACCATAGCTATCCCCTTTTCCTTATATAATAGAGATTAAGTTTCACACTCTAACTCTCTCTCTCAAGTTTGAGTTTTGAGTTTTTAGTTTTATTCATCTTCTTTATTTTCTCTAGCTACCCAAGTTTTTCTTGTTCTTTATTAATTCATTGAGATATTTTTATTTCTTTCTCATTTATTTATTTATTTTATTTTATTATGTTTTCCTTTATAGATCTCATTCTTAATCTTTATTTGATGATAGAGTAGTTTTCTTTCTAGGGTTTAAGAGATTCATAAATGCATGAAAGGGGTTGATTTGTGATGTTTCAATAATTACTTAATGTTACCATTTCCTATTGATTGCTTGTCAAATTGGTTTGGCCAAACTTGATTGATTAAGTTAGGCAATGTTAGAATATGCGCTGAGAGGTATAAATATGATGTTTAGGCTTACAACAATAGGTAGAACTATTTCTAATAAATTGCGCCTGTTAGATTGGTGTTCTAAGGGAGACTTTGATTCGAGAGAACTTGTTTGCCCTAGATAGTTTTGTTCAGTTAATTGTTGTCTGATTTATATTTTCAACCATGATATGCATTCATGGTGAACTCTTTTTATTTTAATTTTCCTTATTTATTAGTTTAAAACCTTTCATCCCATAATTGTGACCTTGTTTAGTTTCTCCATAATTTAAATGCTAGATTAAAACAACCATCTGTTTGTGGATTCGACCCTACTTATCCTAGTACATTGTTAAGATGTTTCGTCAGGATTTTATTTTTGAGAGTTGTACGACAACTCTATCAATACATGCCACAAACCATAAACCAGAGACACAATTCAACCCCTATATGGACCCTAAACATACCCTGAACCCTAAATCAATCAAAATGAATACACGAACCCTACACATGCCCTAAATCATCATTCGTTCCACAAGATTTATAACACACCACCACACATAAACAATAGATTAAATCAGAGCATAAATGAACCCTAAAAATGGCACAAACCAACAACCACAAACACAATAAACAATCATATGACAACATCAGGCCATACTCATCATTCTTTCAACCAACTTAATGACATAGCACAAAAAACATAAACCTAATTCAGAGTCGTATACGAATGGAACATAACAACACACATAAACAGTATATCAGCAATCATATGTCAAAATGAGGCCATAAAAACCCAACGATAACATGTTGCTAACAAATCAAGATATAAATATGAATGCGAGAAACTAAACATCATAAAGATCATGTGCATACCAAATAAAAACATAAATCAGCAACGAAAAACCCTAAATTTATGAAGAAGCCATCACCATAAGCAAGACTGCATTGAGAATATATCCAAATAAACTGTAATTTACGGAAGACATATTGGGAACGTTTCACCGTGATTTTATTGCCAAGCATTTCGATTATTAGGGAATTCCCTTTTAGGATTTTCTTTAGAGACCACTTCCAGCGATTCACTCTCCTTTTTTGTTTCTTCTCCGATTTTTTAGGGACTTGAGTTCCCAAAATTTATTTTCTTCCTTCCTACACAGACAGATCCAGATGACTTTGGTTTATCTTTAACCCTGGGAGTCAAAAGAAGTTCTAGTGTTTTGTACCTTGAAGTAGGTGTTTGAGACCTCCGAGGAACATAATCATGGTTTTGAGTTGAATTATACGAATAGCCGTTGTTGTAATGGTCAAGTCACTGGATTCACCACGATTCCTCCTGGAAATCGAAGCCAGACTCACCAAATAACAACTCACAAGTATCGTCAGATGCCATTATTGTGTTTGGAAAATAAATAAGCGTAGAGATAGGTCACAAAAACCAAGATTTAAGGTGCACCAGTGCAGGGATATTTTTATTGCCCACGTGGGATGATCGCGATTTGACTAGTGTAGTCATTTTTATTGCCTACGTGGGATGAGCGTGGATTTGAGTACCTGATTGTAAAGGTTTTTAGTTATGAAATTTATTTTGAAAAATAAGTCACCAACAAGCCTTTAAAGTAACACCCATAAACCTAATTGGATTTTTGGGAAACTGTAGGGACATCTTAGGGACTTATCCTATGTAGATTTTCTCATCATGATTTCATGATTGGTCATTGAACAAATGATTGAGTTCGGGGGTGAGTGTACGAATATCATCAGGAACCAAATTCGCCGCCTCCACTTAATGCGATTCGTTTCTAGTTTTATGCAAATAAACAACCACACAATTGATCTCAACATCCTAAAAAGATTAATCTAGATTGATTCATTAAACACATAAAAGACTAATTTTTTAATGACATGTTTATTGAGCAATCAAGTTACTGGGATCCTAAACCAATTGTCCAAATTATCAGATTAGACGTTAGAATATTTATTTAGGTCTTGCAATTAGCAATAACAAGCATGTGCTGTGATGAAAGCAATAAGCATGTAAGCATAAGTGTGATACATGAACATATACAAAAAAAAATAGAGAAGAGGAATTAGAATACACAGAAGAGAATGAATTCTTTAAGGATCGACATCATGAAAAGTAGATTATTAGTATAATAAGAAATAAATTGGAATTAACCCTGAGGATTTATACCTTTGTCACTTGGGTCTTAAATAATGATCCGCAGATGGAGCAATCTTGAAGCTTGAATGAAGATTTGTTGGAAACTGAAGTATTTAGGAATATGTGTTTGAAGTGTTAGGGAGAGTATTTGAGAGGTCTTTCATAATATGAAGGCGTGTGAAAGTTTGTCCCGAAACCGAATGGAACGAGGTCTATTTATAGGAAAAATCAGAAAAACGGGATAAAACTTGCGGTGCACAGGTGATGCGCGACACGCACCGGCTTCTGCACCTCTGAGATTTGCTGATTGCCTCGATGTTTTTGCGTGCACAACCTGGTGTGCGGGACGCATTTGGCTGCGCTTCGCATAACCATATATCTGACCGAAATTTATTTGTTATCTGAATTAAAATATTCTTTTTATCTTGCATTAAATAATATCGTTTGAATTCGGAAATTATTTATCTAGAAGATAAAAAGCTAATTTTCATAATATCTTTTAATTTAAAAATACAATTAATTATCAGGAATAATTAATTAGGTTTTTTGAAAATAGGGCTTGAAAATACAATTAATTATCAGAAATAATTAATTGAGCTTTTAAAACCGGGCTTTGGAACAAAAAATAGACTTTAGTTTCTTCAAAACAGTTTTGGACTTATCTCTTCAGATTGCTCTCCTTTGGACCGGACTAATTAGGACGAAGATATGTTTCATCATTAGGTAATAAATTGAAGAGACACGATTATGTGTCTACAACCAGTTAAGAAAAATCCAGATATAGGGTTCACCATGTAAGAGAATGAGGGAGAGAAGGAAGATAAGAGAGATAGAAGTATCAAACGAGTCGAGAGAGAGAGAGAGAGAGAGAGAGAGAGAGAAAACTCCGGATCTTTGAAAAGGGGACTAGGGTTCTTGAGTTTAGGGAGAGAGAAAGAAGATGAATACTCGGATGAAGATCTAGGGTTCATGAGAATTCTCTAGAACAAGAGAGAGAATACGAGAATTGTTGGTATAATCCAAAAATACCGGTTGTGGGGGGGGTTTAAAAAGGGATGGAATGATTAAAGTCATTAATGAGGGTTGGGGGGGTGGGGTTTGGGTAATGAATAAGGATTTGGTGAAAAGTTAGGGAAAATCAATAATGGCAAAGTTATAATAAAACTGAATCTTTTTTACCATTTTGAACTTAGTGTCACTTATTTTGACATTTCCTAATAAGGAAAGCATGTCACTTAATTTGTGTAGGAGGAAGTATATAGTACTTTTTCCGTTTCAAAATACTTGAAATGTTCAGAAGTTTACACTATGGACCCATTCCCATTTGACCGTGTATTGCGAACTCAACATAAAAAAAATATAGTCACATGAAATTCTTTGATTCATCTTGACAATAGTTTCAAAATATCAATTTTTTAAAATTTTTACTTAAAAAGAATTAGAGATATTAAACATTAAAGTTATGCATTGGCAATCGTACTAGGAGAAACGTTTCAAGTAATATGAAATGGAGGAAGTATTTATTTTGAATGATTATTATTATTTTTCAGATTATCATGTATGCTACTTGGTAGTAGAGGTGATATGAGTAGGGTTGGTTGGGTTTGGGTTTAGGTTGACATAAATTGGTTAAAATTTTCTCAACTTGAACTTGACATGTTTACATAAATGGGATGATGATTTTATCCCATCCTAACCTAAAAAAAGGAGGCAACCTAAAATTGACTCATTTTATTCTTTTTCCCATTTTCAAATTGCAAAATAATTTTAAAAATTCAAATCACAGTCATGATTTCTATATCACTAGCTTCTATATAAATTTAAAATTTTATCAATTATACTGATTAATATAAGGATTCACATTCATTACGTGGAATCTTTGATCATTCACAACTTTTTCGACAAAATTCGAAATTGATGAAAGAAAGAAGCAAAAAGAAGATAAAAAAAAGTCATGATTAGGAAGCTAATACAATAGAATATTGTATACTACCTCACTATTTGAGTTATAGGGGTCAAAATAGCATACATAAAAAGTAACTCTTTCAACATAAACAGTGAAACGATTCTCCTCTAGAGAACGTCTCAGTCGACAAATTTGCCTATATCGAATGGTAGTCAATCACAATTAATAACCAGCAGTGTTGACGCAACTACAATGAAGTCGAACTTCACCATCATCTTCGGAGTCTCCTAAGATGCCCCCGAGCTTGACCATGGAGGATGAAAACATATGAAAAAAGGTATTGGGGTCATTTGCAAAGGTAGCAACATATTCAGAAGTCCTATGATCACTGTACAACAATTGATCCGTGGATAAAAGACCCATGTTTTTCTCAAGATTTATGTAGTATTCATTGTCGAATGTGTATGGTGTTTCAGCATCCAGATCTGCATATTGTGTTTCATTTTTACATTTCCTTCTCAAGTAGTTCAAATATGCAGGAGCAATGGAAGAGTCTGCCTTTCCAGTTCCGTGGTAATTGTATATCCGGCTATGTAGTGCACCACATGACGACCTTCCGATGGTATGTGCTCCTGACGATAAATGAGAAAATTTTAGCCATAAAATTGTCAAAATTATCCAATTATTGACTTGGAACTTTAAGATGGTGTTCCTATACATTCTCATGAAAACCAATTGCATTATTGTTCTCGTTAAATGAATGATGCGACACACCTATTCAGTATCCTAGACCTCGTTAATGGGCGGGTCGGGTCAGGATCGGTGCGGGTCGAGAGCGGGTTGGGTCATAAGGGGTCACTTCATAAGGGAGTCGCTAGGGGGTTGGGTCAATGCGGGTCGTGGGTCGATAACGGGGCGATAATGGGCGGATCGACAACTAGGGTAAGAAAAATAATGAAGGAAGAGAGACAAAGGTGAGAATAATTGAATACGAATCCATACATATAATTATTTTTAGGAGAAATTGTCAAAAACTACCTATTAAAGACACTTTTTAAAAAAAAACTACCTTATATCATGTTTATTTTACAAAACTACCTTATAAGTGGAAAAACTTTAAAAAGCACTACCAAATTCAGAATTTACTAACCATGGTTAACTATTCCCTCCAATTATCCTTCTAATATAAGATTACTAAAATACCCCCTTAAATTACCCTAATCCCTCTTTGTTAATTCCCTCACAGGCTCACAGCAGCGTTTAACTTTCTCACTGCGTTTAACTTTCTCACTGCAGCAATTGTCTTTTGAATTTTTTTTTTTAATTATGGAATTGTGGTCCACGAGAAACAACCAAGCTAATTATTAGTTCCTATTTCTCAAATGTTTTGACACACACTGACATTAAATGATAAAGGTAGAGAAGAAAAAGGAGAAAAGGTGGAATTTACACTGCAATCATTCCGACACTCAAGTTAGCATACAATCCATAAAAGAGCTATCTTATAAGCTGCATTTAATCACGAGCCAACATGTGAGGATGATTAAGTTATAAGGGCAAAAAAACAGCTTGGCACTCCAGCACATTGACTCAGCAAACGTGATTCCAACTCATCCAAGAGAGATCATACTCAGACTCAAAAATTGGTATAATCGAACTTAAAAACGAAATTATCAGTTTTTTAAAAAAATGTATATAGGATGTAGAACAGGACACAGTTACTAAGCTGCATGCAATTAAGTGCAATTTAAAAAAATTCAAAAGACAATTGTTGCAGTGAGAAAGCTAACCGCAGTGAGAAAGTTAAACGCTGATGTGAGCCTGTGAGCGAATTAACAAAGAGGGATTAGGGTAATTTAAGGGGGTATTTTAGTAATCTTATATAAAAAGGATAATTGGAGGGAATAGTTAACCATGGTTAGTAAATTCCGAATTTGGTAGTGCTTTTTAAAGTTTTTCCACTTATAAGGTAGTTTTGTAAAATAAACATGATATAAGGTAGTTTTTTTTTAAAAAGTGTCTTTAATAGGTAGTTTCTGACAATTTTTCCTTATTTTTACAATATCTAATTTATTTTTCAAAATTATTGGGATGTTTTATCAGCCCTATAATGGCCCTCAATAATGACCCTGTTCATTAAAGCCTATTGAATAAAAGCCCTATAAATTTGATCCTAACCCTTTAGCTATGAGGCTACCCTGTCCAATCACTAGATGTAAATTCACACCCCTACTTAAGATGAATTCATAAATATTCACCAAGTACGTCCATTTTATAGTTATCTCAGATTTTTTTTGGCCACCTAAAGATGTCAGCATCAAGGGGGTTATTAATCTATAAAATGCTCTAAATTTTTAAATTTGAAGTCTTGAAATGAAAATTATCATATGATTTGTAGCAAGTGAGATTACCTGAAAGCACAACTAGGTCAAGCAAGCTTAATCCTTTAGATTGATAAAACTCAATGAGGGAAGTAACATCTTCTTGACCGGTCGGAACTTCGTCTACTTCCTGAGCAATAGAAATCCTCCCATCTTTCCTTCCATATTCATTAGCCCAAAATGGACCTTTAACTAAACGGGTGGCATCTCTTGCAGCAGCAGTAAGGATGTCTGCACAAGACACAACTTTGGGGCATCTTTTCTCAAGGGCTATCTTGATTTCATCAATTAATTCAAAGCCCCTCAAGGTCTTGCTGGCATTGGCCTTTCTCTCACTTCCAGGGTGATCGAGTAGTATCGATGCATCACATCCCTACATTAGATAAGATTTCAAACATTAAACATGTGGTTGAGGAAAGTATATGTTTTCTTAATTCATATGAATTTGATGTGACTTTGGATGCTTAATTAAAAGTCAATCTTTGAGAAATTATAGATTATGGAAAAAATTCAACGAAAAAGAACTAGGATAGAACTCTCAAATATCGGTTTAAGAGGAATTCTTGTACGTTTGAGGCCAACAGAAACACAAAGTCACGATTTCGTGTAGTTTGAGTACTCAATTCACAATAAGCAATGCTCACCTTTAATCAAAATCCATAATTGACTTTTATACATGAACAAATGAATGTAAATAACCTACAAAACCTCATAGCAGTAAGACTCTAAAACCTTAAACTTAATTGGTTGAGAGAGTTTTGGGGGTCAAAAGAGAGGTTTGAGATGAATAGAGAGGTTTGACTAGTCCAAACCTCTAATGGAAGTGTTTGGTTGAGAGAGGATTAAAAGAGAGGTTTGAGCTCAAAAAGCTAATTTTGAAAAAGCTACTAATAGGAGCTTTTTGGAAGAGAGGTTTGTGAATTTAGTTGTGTAATGACTAATACATCCTAAAGTTGGTCAAATTTACTACCTTTTACCAAAAAATCCCCACCAATAAATTATTCCAATATATTTATTGGTCATTTCACATAATAAAGTACCACCCAGCTAACAACTATCTACCATACACTTTCACACAAACAAATAGTCAAACCTGCTAATAATACAATCAGCTAACCGCTAACAACTAATGCAAATAGCTAACCGCTAACAACTAACCTCTAATTGCTAAACCGGGCCTAAGTTTTATTGGCTATACGCACGCATGTCTGAATTTGTTTATTTTACTTTGTGATAGTTTATGATATATTGTAAGGACTACACTAAAACTACAATCCCGAAAACAGACATGAAAGAGTGGCTCACAACCCACAATTCTAACTAATTGAACCCTGTATCACTCAAAACTCATTATAGATCATCCCTTACTAGACCAAAACTCTCTGAAAGATAAAATAAAGCCCAATCCTGCTAAATGGTGAAAGAAATACACCTAAATTTGCTCCTATTTTTTTATTCAGATATATAAAAAGAAAATTAGCATATAAATTTGGACCCAGATAGAAATAATGAACAGTCAAATAAAAAAAATCAAAAACCCGAACAACCATTAAACTTTGAAAATCATTATCTTGAATCATTTTATTGGTGAAAGATATTAAAAGTTAATTTTTCAAAAACTATTATAAAATAAGTGTAACAAATGTTTCATTTAATAAGACTACTCTATATTAATTAAATTCACCCTTAAAAAAGTGAATGAATTGGTAATAACAAGTCCAAATAAGATGATTATATATAAACCGTGGTAATGATAATAATTTAAGAGGAACAAATCATTATAAGAAAGTCACATGCCTATAATTATAAGTTTTTGGCCGCCTATGAAAATAATATTGCAAAAACACTTGCAAAATATACTACTCATAATTGTCATTTAGTACCACTTCTAGAGAAACATAAACGTCTAAACGTGTCGTACCCTCTAAATATGTTAGCAAAACTTTAGACAACAAAATCATACCCGGACAGAGCAATCGTGGAAATGTAGCCTTATGAGGCTGGCAGCAATGGTTTTGTCCTCCTTAAACCATTCCCTTACTTTGCTCGCAACTATATCTTCAAACTGTTCACATTTGTTGTCGTAGTAGTTGTAATCCAAGTCTTGGCAACATACTGATGAAATCAACCCAAGTGCGATTATAACAAAGATAGCTGAAAGAGATGAACGAGAACTCATTATTGTGATTGTGCTTTGCTGTTTTTGCTTTGTCACAGATTATTTATGAGCCATTTCATATTTTGTTATACTATATATATTGTGACCGGAGAGAAGATAATAATTCAAGATTATGCTAACTACGTGTGGCGCACATCTTTGCCGACGTACAAACATGGAGACATGTAAGGTCGACGGTTCAACCTTTTAGAGTTTTAGTGTTATATATATATATATATAATATAGTAGTTCTATATATAGTTATTCCGTTGACCTTCGTGAAAAGCACAGGTTGATAATTTAAATGATTGATTAGAGACTAACATCAACTCCATTATTGTTTACTTTCAAAAAAAAAAAACTCCATTATTGTTTTTAACTCCATTATATTTTTAGTTACATAAGACAATTCATGTACTGTGATTAAAACGGTTAGGAATACGAAATACTCATGGGCAGATCTAGCGTGGCTTCAGTTCATGGGTTCAACTAAACCCACAGATATTTGGAGAAAAAACAAGCTGGAAAATCGAAAAGCAACTAAATATAATCCGCACGCACATTCATTTGGAGAAGACTTGGCTTAGTGGTAAGCATACAATGGGCTGAAACTTATCCTTTGTAGGTTGCGGGTTCGAGGATTGAAATAGTCTTTTTTGTTTTGAAAGAAAACAAGCAATCAAATTTATTGTTTTATTTTTTTTTCCTTCTTTCTTTTTACCTTTGTGCTGCGAGTATCAACTATTGCTCCCAATTTGCAATTTTTTAGGCAAATTTTGGTAGTTAGTTTTATAAATGGAATTGATACTTTTTGGATTGTATATCATACTTGATAAAATAATTTCAAATTTCAGAATCTAGTTGTATAAATGAAATTGATACTTAATACTTAAAAAGTTGGATTGGATAGTGCATTCGATAAGTTATATTCAATTTTCAGGATGTAACTTTATAAATTGAATTGATACTTCGTACTTAGATTGGATAGTATACTTGATCAATTATTTTTAATTTTTAGAATATATTATTTCAATTATTCATCATTCTAGCGGTTTTAGACATTTGTTATTAGAATTTGGAATTTATGTGGTTTTAGTTATTTGTTTGTTACTGAAATGAGACACAATGTGAAAATTAAAAATGTTATTCTTTAATTTAATCCAACCAATGTTGCAATTTGAAATTCGAATTTATGTATTTAATTATTTAGTTAATTTACTTTGGTCCCTTTTTTTAAAGACTCCGAACCCACGTGAGGGGAATCCTGGATCCGCCACTGGAAAGGCTAAATGCTAACATATACTTCTATCGTATCAATTATTTTTAATTTTTGGAATATATTATTTTAATTATTCATCATTCTAGCGATTTTAGACATTTGTTATTAGAATTTGGAATTTATGTGGTTTTAGTTATTTGTTGTTACTGAAATGAGGCACAATATGAAACTTAGAAATGTTATTCTTTAATGTAATCCAACCAATTATTTCCATAATTACTGGTTGTAATTGGAAATTCGAATTTATGTATTTAATTATTTATTCAATTTATTTTGCTCCCTTTTTTGTAAAGACTCCGAACCCACGTGAGTGAAATCTTAGATCCGCCACTGGAAAGGCTAGATGCCAACATATACTTCTATCGTATCAAGATAATAAGCTAAGTTTGGCCCAATGGTGAGGATTGTAAGGTTGAGGGTTCAATCCCCGTGAGTGGCACTTTAGGAAAGGGGATTTTCCCCAAATGTCTAGCCCGCTAACTCGGGGGCGAGTTGACCAGTGAGAGGTTCCAGTTACCAACTAAAAAACAAAAGAAAACTATTTATCAGAACATATAGGGTTGGGTTCCCATGAGAAGAATCCTTATATGAGAACACTTTGTTGTAATTCATTTTGGCTAAATGTAATATTATTTTCTTGCGGGGTGAATCTTTCAAAAGGATTACATTTTCAGTTTAAAAGATTACATTTTCAGGAAAAAAATTATCATATAATATCATGAAAGATTATTACATTTTCATTAAAATGGATTATAATTCCACTATTATCATGTTCACATATCGGAAGTAAGTGTTCTCATGTGCACTTTATTCTATATAGGACCAATTTCTAATGAAAACCAACTCTAAAATGAGAAATGAGAATCAATTTTGCTCTTTACAAGTAAAAGAAAAATACACTAAAGTAAATCATATTGATTCAATAGTAGATATCCAATTATGCAACTTTGTATACACAAATTATTTAAATTTCAATGAAAAAACATTCACAATAATCTAGTACTACAATTGACAACAAACTTTTGAATCTTTCTGATAAAAAAAGTTGTTTTAGGTAACTTGTCGTTAATTTAATTTCATAAGTTTATGAAAAACTAGTTAAAGTAACTATAACCAGTAAAAAAAATGAAATCGCTTTATAAACTAGCTAGGCACCCGTCTGTGAAGTTGCAAAATTACGAAATACAAGATATGTATGTATATATACATATGTGTATTTGTGTGTGTATATATATAATCAAGATCCGGTGAGAACCATGCATACTCTAAAATGAGAACTAGTAATAACTAATATGGGCCCTTAGATCATCAAAGTCGGATGGTGTACATCGTTCTCATATCATTAATGGCATTTTCTTAATTATGCAACGAACATTTCAAACTGGTTCCCAGTTTCTTTACTTTTACAGAATTTTCATTTGCTTTTGACCAATTTTATTTACCTTAGTTTTACCTTTACTTTTGATACTAAATTAACTTGAACTTACTAAATAGATTGAAACGTTAGTTGTCAATGGATCATATTTTATGATCATCAATATGTTGTTTTCCTCAAAAGTTTAAAATATAAAATACAAGAAGTTGCATATTTGGTTATTTACTTTTCAGTCAATATGATTTGCTTTAATGTCTTTTTGCTTAACTTTTAAGGGGCGAAATTGATTCTCATTCTCATCATAGACTTGGTTTCGATTGTAGACACGTATTAATTGTCTCTTTCTTTTAGTAACTGACGCGTTCGTTGTAACACGTCAAAAATAAATCTAAGCTAACCGATAATAGGTAAGTAAATGTTCAAACCACAAGGAAGTAGCGCTAGACAAAGATAAATTACCGATTACAATGAGCTAAACCTATTTATGGGTTTTTGAAGTGATTAGAAACTATGGTATAAAGTCTAAATAACTAGAAATCTGTAAGTTAATTAACTAAAATAAACGAAGTAAATCAAGGATAAAGAAACTAGGGGATTAGGGGAATTCACAATCAAATATTCCAAACATCCAAAATCAAGACCAAGAGGAATCACAATAGGGTATTTAGCAAGGGGAATAATTTCTCAATAAGAACCCTAATTACTCTCTCGAGCTAATTAGGGAAGCCCGATTAGTACCACTCATGGCCTATTCTCATGGCATGAATAACTAATCTAGCAAATACATAACAAGATGGTTAATCAGGAAACCCTAGATTAAGAAATGCCTATTTACATGGAGATATCAATATAACAACCAAACCTAGTCTACCCTTAGCTTGATTTCTCAATCCTTCACTAGGGGTTCCTACATGCAAGCTAGGTGGTGATCAATCACCCAACAAACCAAAGAAATCTTTAATTAACAAGCTAAATACCCCAATGTTAAACCCCATGAACCTAGATTAAGGATCTAAGAACTAAATGAAAGCTACATCCCTTCCCCCTAGTAGATAATTACTCACACATCATATTGGGAAAATAAATCAAAGCTTTAAGAAATCTCATCAACATAACAATGGGGAAAGAGAGAAAAGGGGATTCTCTAAACTAATAAAGCAAGATCCAATTAAAGTAAAACATAAACTAAACAAGATTAGAGAGAAATGAATAATTAAAAAATCACCAACTTTTATCTTGAATAAAATTTGAAAATGGGTTTCAAAGCTTCAAGCTCAACTTTATCTCTCCTAGGGTTTCAAGATTTCGAAATGCTAATAAAAATAAATCTCAGTTAGTAATACGTAATTATACTTAACCTCAAATGACTGAATTTTGTCTTATATAGTGCTAAGCTAATTAAGCGTTACAAATAAACCCCCGTACAAAAAGGAGATTAAAAGAGGAACATTTCCGAAAAAAGCAGTCGACTCGGACTAGTTGACCCGACCCGAGCGCTCGGTGTTGGACTTGACTCAGGCGGGTCAACTCAGTGACTCGGGCATGTCGTCATGGGAGACTCTATGGTGAAGGTGTTTCGAGGTGACCCCGACAAGTCGTAATGGGAGACTCTATGGTGAAGGTGCTTCGAGGTGACCTGGGCAGGTCAGCTTACTCGGCCCTCGGGTCAGAGGTCATCTGGGCGAGTCAACTTACCCGGGCCCTCAGGTCATGTGGAATTTCTCCCCTTTGGCTCTTTTGAGCTCCTTTGATGCTCGTTGATGCTTCCTCTTCGATTCCCTTCGTTCGGGATTGCACAAGCACCCTCCAAGCATGCTGCTAAGTCGTGAATAAGACAAAAACACCCAAAGAAGGAGCATATAAGGAGGAGAAATGCACAATTAGAAATTAGTTAACTAACAAAGTTAAACTAACTCAAAGCTCTAAAATACTAACTAAAAACCACTAAAAAGAAACAAAAGAAAAGATATCAAACTCCTCCAAGCTAGACCATTGCTTGTCCCCAAGCAAAATAGAATAAAATACAAGGGCAAGTGAATGAAATTTATTTTAATAAAATTCAAGAAGAAGGAAGAAAGGAGAAAGAAAGAATTACCATTAACTCATTTTTGTAGGAATTACGATAACTTTTAGCATAAGTGACAAGCCATTTAAACCTTGCTCTAGATCGCTCTAGAGGATGAGTGTGGTCTCTTGAGGGTTTCCAAGGAGCTAAACCCACAAATCAAATCTTCAATTTAAACTTTATTCAGTACTTCAATTTTACGGTTTTTTCACCAAGTACCCCCGAGTTTTTTCAGAAAATTCACGAGGTACCCCCAACTTTTCAAAATACACGGGAAACTGTGGTATCCGATTTTTGACTGTCTTAATTAACGGTCTGAATCCCACGAAAGTTTCTCATTGGATTATGAGTTTTAGAAAACTTGGAAGTCGCCACCCTATTAATATCTGAATAGGGACAAATTTATTTAATAAATCATTTTAAAATCAATTTCAAGAAATATCATTTAAAACGATGATGACTTCATATGGATATGGCTTTTTTGAAAATTGGTATTTCATACCATGAGATAGGGTTCGGGGTTTAGGTTAAGAGGTGTGAAAGTCTGGAACTCGTCTCCTCTTTCGTTCTACAGAACATGCTCTTACTAAATGCGTTATTTTCTATTTTAAAGTAATCATAGCTATTCAAAAGAAAGAAAATCACATAGTTTGCACATATACACATTAACCATTTTTATTTAGGGCCAATATATCATTTGTACATGGTAGGTTTGAGCACTGAAATTGCACTACGTACCAATCATTGCGGGATTGGAATCCACTCATGGATCAAAACCATCGTAGTTCGATCTTATGTCTCACCCTAAATGGCCAATTCCATTGGGGAAGAAAAGGAAATAGATTATGAATAACTCACCTTTAGAATTAAACAAATCTATTAGGAATAAGGTAATCACTCCAATTAGTGATTGAAATGAGATTAAGATAATCATCTTAAATAGTGATTAAATATGAAGAATTAAGATAACCACCTCAATTAGTGATTAATAAGGAAGGAAAGAAGTAATCACCCTAATTAGTGATTATTCAAGGCTTAAGATAATAACTCTAATTAGTGATTAAATAAGAAAAATAATCGTCCTAATTAATGATCATTGTTTAAGATAATCACTCTAATTAGTGATTAAATGAGAAAAATAATCGTCCAATTTAACGATTACTAAGGTTTAAAATAATCACTCTAATTAGTGATTAAATGAAAAGTTTGAGTTAACCGCTCTAATTAGCGATTAATCGAGGATTGAAATAACCACCTTAATTAGTGATCACGTTTATAATTTTCAAGAGGTCTTAGGAAAAGAGGTTTGCTTCCTAATTAAAGGCTTTTGAGAAATAATCTTAATTGAAGATTATTAAGTCATTTAGAGAGAAATGATCAATTTGAGATCAAATTTGGAGATTGTGTTTGACTAATTGAAATTTGGCCATTTAAAGCGAGACACGTGAAACGGCCTAAAATCAATTCGGAGATCATAATTACCAATCTAATTATGTCAAATTATATGATTAATCCATTTGAAGATGGAGAACAAATTTTAAAATGTAGGATGGATCATCATACAATTTAACTTAGTTAGATTTGCAATTTTTCCTCTTGATTGAGATTGGGTCATTTAATTCATATACTATGATATATTGGGCCCAACATGCAATATTTATATTGGTTGCTCATTTTATTAAAAAGGAATGTGGAATTATTTATGAAAAATATGCATAAACATCTCCATATTTTTTCATTAATTGAGTGATGTAATAACTATTTACAAAGAAATTATTATTACAACAAAATGTACAAAATCTATGATTTATACAAATATTCAATCTTGATCTTCACCATGATGCTCCTTGATCTTCATCTCCTTGAATGGGCTTTGGAATTCATGTTTATTTGTAAAACTTGTGAAAAATTAGAGATTAATTAACCTCTTTGATTTGATTTTTTATGACATTTTTTATTAATTTTTATTTACATGATAAAATGAGTCATTTTAAGAGAAACTTAAAATTTAATGACTTTTAATTCACATTTTCGTATGAAAAGAAAATATTTTTTTATGAAATTTGAGTTAATCACTTTATTTCATTTTTCAGATTGCACTTTTGTTCTTATACTGAATTGTAAAAATCATAACTTTCTATAGAAAGCATTAAATTGAGCATGTGATACATCTATGGATAGGTCTTGGACATTTTTAAGACCATATTTTATATATTTTCTTAACTGAAGAGAAAATCAGTGTTATGGAATTTAGCGATTTACATGAACGTCTTTGTAAAAATGATATAAAATTGTATAAAATTAATATGAACATGATTTTTATATTTTTGGAAAGCTACTGATGTTTTCTTTAAACTTTATGTTTTTAGTTTTGTATAAATGAGTTTATTTTAAACTTTATTAACAAGAAAAGCTTATGTGGTACTAGACAAAATCAGTTTTGCACAACAAAGTTGTATGATTTTTAATTATTTATACAAAATTCGTTTTTTAGAAATTCCAAAGCCCCGTTGCTGAAAACATCTTGCACTTCATAGGAAAAATATTACATCCTATCAAATATTTAGTTAATACAGACGAAAAATAAAATAAAGTATGAAATTAAAACTGATTATAATTATAGCATCACATTTTTTTTATGGAGATGATTATGCACAACTTGTCTTGAATTTTTTTATGAAAACATTTTTTTTTGGTGATGAATAACAACTTGATTAAGAAAAATCACATAATCACATTGTTTCCTAAGAGTCTCCCCATTAGAGTTGACTATTCTAGGTGGGGTGATTTAAGGTTGGGAACCTATTAGGACTTCCTCATACCCAAATCACTCCAAAAATTAAAAAAAAATGATAGGAAGAAACAAGGATAAAGGTTAGTAGATGATTAAGAAGATAATACAAAAATAAACAAGAGCTTCAACTTTACTTTGCTAGCTCAATGATGCACTTTCTTTTTGCAAATTTTTCTACCATTTTTTGTGATTTTCTTAATTTCTAAGTGAGTTTCTAAATGTCCTTAATTACTAACTTAAACTTTTTTTTTGTGTTTATCTTTTGATGAACTTCTTTACTTGCTAATTACTTTCCTAACTTTTACTTTCTTTTTCTTGAATGAGATTTCTTAAAGGAAGGAAGTAGTAGAGAAGATGAGAGTAGTATTGAGAAGTACTGAAATTAAGTTTATTTTTAGCTCAACTTGGGTTTGAAGTAAAAAAAGGAGGGTATTATAGAGAAATGAGGGAAATGAACTAGGGTTTCAAAGAAGTAGAAAATTAGATTTTTAACCCAAAAAATCTGATTTTTCTCATCCTTAACCACCCTAATGACATCACTCTAATGACCTCACCCTAATGACATCATCAAATCTCTTTGGAAACACAAATATTCTTATTCTTTTTGGATTTTCTCATCAATGAAGCAAAATCAGATTTTTAGAAGATATTCTTCCCTAAATACACCTTAATACGTAAAAAGTGCATCGAAAAACGTGCAAAACAAAACTGATTAGAACGCTGCGCCAAACGCAGGAGCCCGCGCTAGGCACAACTCCGTGCGCTAGGCGCAAGGCTCTGCGTTTGGCGCAGGCCATGTCTTGCGCTAGGCGCACACTCATGCGTCTGGCGCATGATCGTGTGCCTGGCGCACACTCGAATCTACCGGAAAAAATCCGGATTCTTGCCTTCTTACACATGGGATTTGATTCTTATTCTCACTCCTTTTCATGATTCTTATTCCCTAACTAATGGATAAAGGATGTGATTAGTGGATAAAGAATATATTCTTATTCTTTATTCAATGAACAATGACTTGACCATCAAGAAAACTGATTAATGCCGGTTTTGGGATACAACTAAAATCCCGACGCCTAATCGCGACTCGTTTTTCGTTTTTCCGAAAGACTAACTTAAGACAATTAACGAAAACTCGTCAAATTAATAAGAGCTTTTTGTCAGAAACAACCTTTTAAAACCACTTTTTTGCGAAAAATAACCTTTTAAAAGTTTTTTTGCAACTTACAACTTAAAACCAAAATTTTCTGCGAAATGAAACCAAAAACTAATTTTTTTTGCGAAATGAAGCCTTTTGCTGGAATTCCGTCATTGACTGTTAAATATTGTGCGTTGACCGTCAGTTGCACCCTCCAATATATCTCCTCACTCCATCTCCCTCCCTGAACACCAACCCCAACCACCACTCTCCTTCATCCTCCTTGCAACCACCACGCAAACCACCACTCTCCTTCCCCCCTTTCCCGAAATCACCATCCCCACCACCCCAACCTCCACTTTCCTTCATCCTCCTTGCAACCACCACGCAAACCACCACTCTTCTTCCCTCCTTTCCCGAAATCAACACCCCCACCACCACTTTCCTTCATCCTCCTTACAACCACCACGCAAACCACCATCTCCTTCCCCTCTTTCCCGAAATCACCACCCCCACCACCCCAACCTCTACTTTCCTTCCTCCTCCCCAAAATTTCCACCGCTAACCTTCCCCAAAATCATAAAAAAATCAGAATAAGGGAAAGAGAAAAGGGGTTAATACCAACTGACACAAGCATAAGAGGAGAGGAGGAGAAAGGCGGTGGCGGAACTGAACGGAAGGCGGGCGCGGTGGTAGAAGGCCGACGACGTTCTTCGGTGGAGGAGTGACGAACAAGCAGCAGTGGGGCAGACGAAATAGCAGCGGCTCGACCCAACACAACCACCACGAAGAGGAGTGAGAAGACCGAGCAGGGGAACGAAGCACAGCAGCAGCAGCACCGCGCAAGGGGGGTTGGCGCGGCTCCGACGAGCTTGGGACGCCGGCGAGGCATCAACGCGGGGAGGAGAGCAACTTTGATTTTGGGAGGAGGTGGGATGGACTGGTTGAGGTGGATGTTGTTGGCCGGTATGGTAATGCGGTTGGGTTTGCAAGGAAGGATGGGCGGACAGTCGGTGGTGGTGGTCGGTTGTAGGGCCGTGATTGTAGACGGTGGTGGTGTGCTAGTAAGAGGTTTTTAGTGTGTCGTTAAGGCACCAAAAATCGCTTTTCAAACAATATTTATAAAACCTAAAAGCAATTACTAAGAACGTAGTAAAGGCAAGTCAAGGGTCGATCCACAGGGAAAATGGGATTAGTCAAAGTCTATCAAGTCTAAATTACCTAATTGAGGGGTTTTTAGGGGTTTTACAATGATTTGGTAACAACTATAACTAGCTAAAATCAAAGAAATAACAAATAACACGAGATGAAATATCAAATAGGAAGACACTAGAGTTAAGGTTACTAGCATGGATCAAAGTGGACAACGATTATTATTGCAATTGTGATTAAAAGGCAACGATTACGCAAGGTTTAGTTTTCCTCTAAAATACTCGAGTCCTCTCTCGAATGGTCCTCGAGAATGATCGCTTAATCAATCAACTAAATCCTCTCTCGAATGGTCTTTAGTTAATTGATTAAGAGATCCAATGAATTTGGAAAACCCCTAATGTAGGATCCCCTTAATTTCTACCCAATATCTTGGCCTAGAAATTAAGTTGATTCATGGGGATGATAAAAGAGTTCATAATTCAATTAAGAACATTGGAAATCAAAATAGCAAAGCACAAATGTGATCAATATCTATCCTAATGCCTCAAAACACCAAGATCAATGCATAAACCTCTTTAAATCATCACAATCACATTAACAATACATTTAAACCCTAATCCATACTTTCACCCGAACCCTAGATAGGAGACTACTCACTAATCATGGATTCTAAGCATAAAAACATTAAATCTATAACTAATCTAGGGCTAAACATGATTAAGAGATAATTAATCTAATGAAAATAACAAATATGAAACTATAATAAAAGAAAACTAGTACTATGGAAAAGGAGAGATTGATAATCTAAAAGATGAATAAAACTGAAAACTTTGAAATTAAATTAATGAAAGTTACCTTGAAAGTGTAGATAATCAACAACTTTAATCTATGAATCTCAAATCTAAGAATAAGCAAAGTGTTTTTCTCTCTAAAGTAAGCCCTAGTAATATTCTAAAAACTCTAGAATGAAGCATAAGTTCAAAAATCATCACCCTCTATTGTTTTTAATCGTCACGAGTACTACAAATTTCTGGCGGAAAGAGGTGGTGCGGGCGCACCAAGGCTACTGACTCAGGTGGCCAAACTTCGCAGGAAAGGTGCGGGCGCACCATGAATTTGGTGCGGGCGCATCAGCTTGGTGCGGGCGCACCTTAGAGCTGGTGCGGGCGCACCTATCTGACTGACAGCAAGAGTGCTGAATCTGTGGGGCGGTACGGGCGCACTGATGCTAGGTGCGGGCGCACAAATGTGTGCGGGCACTGCTGAGGCAGTGCGGACGCACAACTTCCCAGCTCACACTTTCTTTCCTCCATTTTGGCGCGTGCAAACTCCTCGAGACTCCCGCCTATTACCGTATCTCTCAACTCTTGACCTTAGAAAAGATCATACCTGCAATCAAAGCACGGGAAAACATGGTGAAAGCAAATGTACTAGAAATCCAGTCAAAAATGACTGAAAATCTAGCGAAATGTCACAGTGATCAATAATGATCAAGTGAAAGAAATAGAGAGGGAAATGAGGAAGATAGAGGGAAGAAAAGGGTATAAAGAGGATCAATCCAAACCAAATGGAGATCATAAAGTGCGTTAGAAACGCACTTATCATGTGACGGTTCTGTGCCGGAGAAGAAGATGCCCTGAGGTGAGGGTCAATGAAAAGTTAACGGTCTAAGGCAAAAAGTTAACGGTCAATGACGGAAAAATAGAAAAGGTTTCATCTCGCAAAAAAGTTTCAAAAAAGGTTTCATCTCGCAAAAAAGGTTGTAAGTTGCAAAAAAAAATTAAAAAAGGTTGTTTTTCGCAAAAAAGTGTTTATAAAAGGTTGTTTCTTACAAAAAACTCAATTAATAAAGACGAGCATGATTATACTACGAATCATTTTATTAAAACGGTGGTTGTAGTTATTGACTACGACTCACGTAAATTATATTTCTAAGCCGAAACCGTATGACTAATACGCAAAAATGGAAAACCGTACGATGGAATGAAACTCGCGCTCCGGGGCGAAACATGCATTTGACGGGGCACGCGCTCCACGATGCCTGATGGCTTTCGTTATTTTTATTTCTTTTCAAAATCTTTATTTATCCGAAAAAGGGGTTCAAAATTTGGTGTCTACAGGTACTCCTAAGTTTCATAATAATACACCCAAATACCCTTAATGACTAACGACGTTAACCACCGTTAGTCATTAACCCTAATTTTATATTTTAAACCCTAATTAACCCCCTAATGCTAACCCTAATCCTAACCCCTACCTCTAACCTTTACCCTAAATCGTAAACCTAACCCAAACCACCCTCCCCCATCACCCCTGCGGCCCCCTTCCCCACCACCCCCTGACCCCCTCCCCTACCACCCCGTCAATTCCCCCCTCACCCCTAACCCCCGTCGAATTCCCGCCCTCCCCCTAACCCGGTCGAATTTCCCCCCCTCCCTAATCCCCGTCGAATTAGCAGGAGAGTTTGACGTACTCCGGCAAGACTGGCTGCAGGTCCGATGGTGCGGCACGCGTTCGGTGAGGCTACGGTAGCAGGCGGCGTTAGTTCGTCGGTCCTCAGAGCTTCAGCAGCAACAAGAAAGCAGGAGCAGCAGCAAGTACGACGAGGCAAAAATGGAAAACCGTATGATGGACTGAAACTCGCGCTCCGGGGCGAAACATGCATTTGACGGGGCGCGCGCTCCAGGATGCATGACGGATTTCGTTATTTTTATTTCTTTTCAAAATCTTTATTTATCCGAAAAAGGGGCTCAAAATTTGGTGTCTACAGAATGCCCCACATTGGTCGAATTTTGGAGGAAATGATGACCAATGTTTGAAAAAGACACAAAATTTTGACAGAAAATTTTCTTTTGAGATAACATATTCTCCATAAAAAATAATTATCATCAGTGCTATTTTGAAAACATGATTTGCGACTTCTGTTAACGCTTTACGTAGAAAATCCCAGTTAATTTTCTAAAATTGAAAATACGACTTTATCGTCGTCTTAGATAGAACATCCCAATTAATTTTCTAAACATTTGAAAATGCGACTTTATCATAGAAAATCCCAATTAATTTTCTAAAATTTTAAATGCGACTTTATCATAGAAAATCCCAATTAATTTTCTAAAATTTTAAATGCGACTTTATTGTCGTCTTAGATAGAAAATCCCAATTAATTTCCTGAATTTTGAAAATGTTATTTTATTGTCGTCTTAAATAGAAAATCACAATTAATTTTCTTAAATTTTTAAAAATGCGACTTATTGTCGTCTTAACTAGAAAATTCCGATTAATTTTCTAAAATTTTAAATGCGACTTTATTGTCGTCTTAGATAGAAAATCCCAATTAATTTTCTAAAATTGAAAATGCGACTTTATTGTCGTCTCTTTTTTTTAGTCTTATGAATTTGTCTTTTGTTAATGTGAGAAATTCCGACAATTAACAGGTTGACTCCAGTTTTTTTCACAGTTTTTCATGGCCTTGATAACAAACAAGTTGTCAAGTCACCATCATTCACTTTTTATGACTCCATGTGTTATCATGTCACCTTAAATTAGGACATTGTCAGGTCATGTCACCTAAAAGGGCTGACCAAAGGTTATTACCTTCTAGATGAACTATGGTGGACCAAACCTCATATGGCAAAATTTTATCTGTTTTTTCCGAAGTCTTTTAGAAAAATTTTCATGCATAATGCTTATTTGCTTTATCGGGAAATGATGATCACTATATAAAATAGATTGATCAAGGTCATTATTTTGGATGATCATTAGGAAAAGGGATTGTATCAATGTTCTTGATTCATTATTGACAGAGTTTTTTTTTGTTCGGTTTTAGCAACAATTGCCATACCACAAATGCTTGGTCATTAGCCATGGTGAAGGATGCTCCTTATTATCTTATGGACAATACTCAAACTTATTATCTATGGCATGAATCATGGATGCTCATCTTTTCCATCTATAAAAGGGGAATGGTTCTTCATTTCCAAATGCACCACTTCCACTACTCCAATCTTTTCTCTAATTTTTCTTCTTTCACAAAATGGCTCCTACTTATGAAGAAGCTAATGAAATGGGGAGTCGGGAGAAAAATAACTCTCGGGGGTCACAAAGAATTTGGAGCAACCAAGGCAATCTTTTTCTTCTTCCCGCTTCACTAAGGCTCTTATGCCTTTGCTTTCTCTTTCCATCTGTTATGACATAATTCATGCTGCTTCCCAATTTTGGGATGAAACTCGTCATGTCTTCCGCTTTAGAGACCGATAGATTGTACCTCTTGTTGAAGAGGTCGAGGGTTTGCTAGGCTTACCATCCAATGGTCCAGTTATTACACCTAGATCTCCTACAAGGATCTCGGGAGATTTATCAACAATTTTATATTTTCCCGAAAATCTTCATGGCAACTACCTACAATATGGTGAAGTACTTCTTCTCAACTTATTGTTGACTTTTCAATTTGGCACTTGGCAATTCTCTAACAATGCCAGCTATAGGATTGCTAGAGAAAATACTTGCATTCTTATGATTTTGGGAAGTACCCTCACTAAATGGTCTTTAAACACATGCCATGTTCGGTGTCTTTCACTTATTCCTCAAATTTTTAGTGGGGGTCATCTTGGACCACTTATTGTGGGGGAAATGTTTCTTGGCATAGATGAACTCAAAAGAAAACCCCAAAGTTTCGTGAAGGGATGTCCATTAGCCCTTCACTTATAGTTGTTGGAAAAAATTTCTCTCATGAAACCCCACAAGAGTCTTACTTACAAAACTAATCATGTCCGGGAGAGAGGTCTTCTTCCTTCCTTCTATCAACTTAGCAAAAATGGTGGGTGGGAGGATTTTTTTCTGCAGCATGACATAAAGTGGGTCACAAACCACCTTGGCATTAGTGCAATTGTATATTGCAATTCTGGTCGTAGAGGTGTACAACTACCGAGGCTTTGCCAGGTCACTTTCTACCTTTCATAGAGGTGTCTAAGGCAAATTGGTTGGAGGCAACAACACATTCTTGCCCTCCAGGTTCTTCCATCTTGTACCACTTATGAGGCTGATATGAGTGGTATTCAGAGAATGCCTACTATATGGCAGGGAGCTAAAATTATATCAGTGCTACCTGAACATCACTTTCCACTAATTGATGAAGATTACCTTCAATGGCTTATGGCGGATATTGGTCAAGACAATGATTCAGACGGGCCTACCATAAAGAGGAGAAGGGTTTGAGAGAAATATCATGTTGTTTTTTCCATGTTTTTTTTTAGTTTTTTTTTCTTCTTTTTTTTTTTTTTTTTTTAAGTTTGTAAGAAATGAAGGCTTTATGTATGAAATGAAGTACCCCAGTTGGGATGAATAAAAAAAGATATGTTTGTGAGAATTATCTGCATGTGAGAAATTCAATGTGAACACAATTCTAAACACGTGCACACTTTAACATTAAATATGACATGCAAATCATAATTAATCAATCATATGACACATAAAAGCATAACACATAAACCTTAAAAAAACAAAACATCCTTGCATGTTTCATCATTTTTCTTTTTCTCTTTTTTTTCTTCTTTTTTTCGTTTTTTTTTTCGTTTTTTTTTTTCGTTTTTTTCTCTCTTTTTTTGTCTCTTTTTTTTTGCATACATTATATGAATATCTAGAAACACATGGCATGTTTATTAAGAATAACTAGATAGGATACAAAATTCCCAAACTGCTTGGTTACTTGACTAAGACAATTACAATTACTTTGATGCCTAAGCTTAGTATTTCTTCAACTGATCAAGGTTAGTGAAATGGGTGAATTCATTTCCATCAAAATCCATTAGCTTTACTGCTCTAGCTGTGGTGACATGCTTGACTAGGAAGGTCCCAGACCAGTTAGGCTTGAATTTTCCCCGAGGATCATGCAACGGAGCTCTATTTTCCTTTAGGATGAGATCACCTTCTTCAATGCCTCTATCTCGAACCTTTTTGTTAAATGCACGAGCAATTCTCCGCTGATAGAGTTGAATGTTATGCAAAGCTTGTAGTCGGCGCTCATCTGCAAATGCTAGTTCATCATAACGAGTTTTGTACCATTGATCTTATGAGATTTCGCTTTCTGCTATGACCTTGAGAGATTGTATCTCCACCTCAACCGGTAGGACTGGCTCCATCCCGTAAACCAAGAAATACGGGGTTATTCCTGTTGCAGTACTGATTGATATCCTATATCCCCAAAGGGCATATGATAGTTTATCATGCCATTCCTTAGTCTTCTCAGTCATCTTGGCAACAATAGTCTTGATTGTCTTATTGGCTGCTTCCACCGCTCCATTTGTTTGGGGACGATAAGGTGAGGGCTGATGATGCTAGATTGCATATTTTGCGAGAGTGGTCTTCAGATGACCCTCAAATTGTGATCCATTATCAGAGATGATTTCAAAAGGTATGCCATACCGACATATAATGTTGTTAATCACAAATTTCGAGACTTGCTTTGCCCCTAGCTTTGAAAATGATGCAGCTTCAACCCACTTCGAAAAGTAATCAATTGCTATAAGAATATACTGATGCCCATTTGAAGCCTTCGGATGAATTTGTCCGATTATGTCTATGCCCCAACTCGAAAATGGCCAAGGAGAGGTCATATTATGTAGTGACACAGGTGGCATATGATTGAGGTTGGCAAATATTTGACATTGCTTGCAGGCACGGACAAAGCTGATGCAATCACCTTCTAGAGTGCTCCAATAAAAACCTGCTTGCAAAATTTTACGAGCCAGCATCCTTCCATTCATATGGGGTCCACATTCTCCTCCATGAACTTCTGCCATGATGGCTTACTTTTCGCTGTCATTCACGCAGAGTTGCAGAGTACCATCAAACCCTCTGTGATATAGTCTGCCTTTTAGTATGAGAAAATGAGCAGCTAGCCTTCTGATGGCTATGCGGTCCTTCTTGCCACTTCCCTCTGAATATTGCATTGTTTCCAGAAAATTCTTGATATCCTTATACCAGACATCATCATCATCCTGTTGAGCCAGTGTGGAGACAATTTGTGCTAACGTCACTGTAGGTCCCTTCCTTTCTTCAATTAAAACTGACTGGATCTTTGTACCATTTTCCCATGTTAAATTAACAGCGAGATTGGCTAAAGCATCAATGGAACTATTTTGTTCCCGAGGAAGATGTTTGAAGCTGATATCATCGAAATAAGGGATTAAGTCCTGAAGATATTATGTGTAGAGCTGAAGTCTCTCATCTCTCACCCTCCAAATTCCTATTGTTTGAGATATGGTGAGATTAGAATCTCCATATACAGTGAGATGTCTTGCCCCTGCTACCAAAGCGGCCTTTACTGCATATATGCAGGCTTCATACTCATCTGTATTGTTTGTTGTTGGGAAATCCAGCTTGACAGCAAATGGAATATGGACTCCATCAGGATCTACTAACAAAACCCCTGCTCCATTACCTCTCCTATTAAAAGCTCCATCAAAATACATGCACCATTGTGGGTTGTCAATAAATAATAAGTACTCATCAGGGAATGCATCATCATATTCATCTCCTGACACTGGTCCTTCTGCTAGGGCTTCAGATATGGCTCTTCCTTTGACGGATTTCTGGCTGACACATTGAATATCAAACTCAGAAAGCATAGCATGCCATCTCACCAATCTTTCACTAAGAATGGGTTTTTCAAACAGATACTTGATTGGATCAAGTCTTGAGATCAGATAGGTGGTATGGGCTTGAAGGTGATGCCTCAACTTCTTCGTGGCATAGACCAAAGAAATACATGCTTTTTCCAGTGGGGTATATCTTGTCTCATACTCCAGGAATTTCTTGCTAAGATAGTATATGGCAACTGCCTTCTTTGTTCCCTCTTGATATTGGGCTAAGAGAGCTCCCATAGCCGTTTATGTGATAGTGAGGTACAAAATCAGGGGTTCTCCTGGTCTAGATGGCATTAGAAGGTACTCTTTCATGGAATCGAAAGCTCCTTGACATTCCTCGTTCCACTCATGGGATCCCCCTTTTCTGAGCAGCTTAAATATAGGTTCACATCTCATAGTGAGTTGTGAGATGAACCTGCTGATATATTGAATTCTGCCAAGAAATCCTCTTACTTCTTTTTCTGTCTTTGGAGGATGCAATTCTTGAATGGCCTTCACCTTTTCAGAGTCCACTTTGATACCGTCCTGACAGACAATGAATCCCAACAACTTCCCTGAAGTGACGCCAAACACACACTTTTGAGGATTCAGCCTTAGATTGTATTTCCTGATTCTTTCAAATAAGGATCTTAGTGCAGGAATATGCCCCTCACGATCTTCACTTTTCACAATCATGTCATCTACATAGACCTCCACAATGTCGTGGATGAGGTGATGAAGGATATGCAGCCCTTTGATATGTGGCTCCGGCATTCTTGAGACCAAAAGATATAACTCGGTAACAGAATGTGCCCCACGGAGTGATGAAAGATTTCTTTGTCATATCTTCTTGAGCCATGAATATTTGATTATACCCCGAAAATCCATCCATGAAGGAAAACATTGCATGACTGGCCGTACTATCCACGGGGACATCGATATGGGGCAGAGGAAAGCAATCTTTTGGTGATGCAGCATTCAAATCACGAAAATCAATGCACACCCGAACTCTTCCATCCTTTTAAGATACGACCACTATATTGGCGAGCCAACTCGGATGCTTTATAACTTGGATGAATTTGGCATCAAGCTGTTTCTGGATTTCTTCTTTCACTTTCAGACTAATCTCTGGTTTCATTCGGTGGAGCATTTGCTGCTTAGGCTTGCTTTCATGATGTAACGGAATGCGATGTTCTGTAATTTCTCTATTAACACCAGGCATATCAGCATAAGACCATGCAAACACATCTACATACTCTTTTAATAATGCAATAAACACAGATTGTTCAGTTGGAGAGAGGGATGAACCTATTTTGACTTCTTCTACAACGTTTTTTGTACCAATATTAATTACAATGGACTCTTCCATGGGTTTTATATATGTTTCAGCTGTATCAAGTGATTCGTTATTACTAAATTCACTGTCAGAAATAACATCTTGCATGCAAATGTACTTAGATAAAGGTTCATATTCAATTTCCTCACTATCAGAGTCTTCTGACTGGGTATGCAAGGTAGATTGGCTGGAAGATGAGCTATCAGTATGATAACCATCTAAAAGGGGTGAAAAGGTATTTTCATGAGATGGATGTGGAGGATGGTTTCCTAAAAACATTTTGAATTATATAGGCCCGTCTTTTGCCTGACACTCAATACTCCACTTATGTTCAATGCTTTTGCCAAAAGGTATCATCAACGACACCGAGTCAAAATCCCCTACCTCAGAGGACTCAAAAGTGAAAAGCTTCTTATGGACTCCATAATCTAGATTATCCACCCAGTCATTTCCTTTTTTCATTTTTTATTTTTTGACAAACCAACTTTTGATTAAGTCCAGATTTCTAGCCTCGTTGAAGAATATCTCCAATCCCGGTAAAATCTTCCTTTCTTTCCTACTAAGCCAAGGTTCTGGAAACTCGTAGTATGGCTCAGTATCTCCTTGTAGGATGAACTGGTCATTAAGGGTAAAAGAAGGTTTTTTGATGTTGTGAGAAGTGCTGCCCGGATCATATCCTAATCCATGTCGATTTTGCTTGTCTACTATGGGGATTGGTTGCTTTATTCCCCTACCATCACGCCCTAATCCGGTTCCTTGATTATAACCCATCTTCATCATGATTTGAAATCCTTTGGACAGAGATTGCATGGCAAACCCTACAGGCTCTTTGATCGCATTTGTGGAAATGGCTGAAGTTTTTGTTTTCTGATGGTAATTGGTCATCCTTTGAGAAGGGACAAATTTCTTCTTTTTGGACCTAAAGGTAGAGAAAAAAGAATTAAAAGAAAAGAGAAGAAAGCTACATATTGCAGAATGCATTGTCGAATAAAGAAAATTTTCGAAAACGATTTTGCCATATTTTGACTGGAATGGTCCACCTTTAAATTTTTTTTTTTATTTGATGTTTTGATTCTCTTGAATGATTTTACTGCCATTGGGGTTGATAATAAATATTTTTTTTTTCATTCTTCCATTCCATGCTTTAATATTGAATAAA